>JAQFXM010001042.1:0-37066 GCA_034693345.1 Entomobrya multifasciata | reverse complement strand
TCTGATTGATGCGATTTACTCAAGATACTGACCGGAGACTCGGTATTAGATTAGTCATGCTGCGTAGTAGTGAACCGAGATGAGTAAACTTACACGATCCATTCCAAATCTTATCCTTTCTCGTTTTCCCTCATCCACGTATCTCCATACTCTCAAAGAGTAACTCTCTGTCCACCACACAAATATTCCCCCCTCCTCCCCCTCCACCACCTCCCAAAAAAGAAAAAGTGACCGCACGTGTATGTTTTTTACACACTACCCCTACAAACCACTCAAGCGATCTCACACACAGTCCACTCCTCTCAAATGACTCAAAGAGTAAAATCGAGTGTGTTCTCAGATGTGGTATGGCTTTGTATATCTTTTGCAAAATGTCCGGTAGCACCCGCTGGGCTTTTCTACTTCTCTTGGCTTTGTGCTGACCACTCTCTCTGCATATAAGCTTTTTTAATGAAGCGTATGGGTAGTTTGCTTTGTTCTTCGGCGAAAGTCTACGGTTCTTTCACTTGTGTAGGATAAGAATGCTTTTTTAATGCTGATTCATTACGAAAGCAAAGCAGTTCGTTTGATTATCCTTTCTCTTTGTGCAATTAAGCTGGGAGATTGTTGGTGTACACATCAAAATACGTGATGCTAGGAACGTTGGGTTGTTGAATTTGCATAATTATTATTAGGGTGGAAGAGACGTAAGTAGCTTTCTCTTGAGGCGGGGTTTTTAATGTTTAAATACCGTTGGAATTATACATGATGGAGCGTCATCCTTCGAGTGGTGGGGGAAATATCAAGATTGCATTTTTTATTTTTTGTGATGGGTATCGGTGTCAGAGGGAGAAAAAAATTGGGAGTGGCGGATCTGGGGGAAGAGAGAGACAGGCTAGTTGTTATGCTGAGATACCCGTGGATACGCCACTGATGATCCAGAGTAAACGGATAGGTTAAGTAGATACGTGATATGGCTGGAGAAAAAAGTGGATTTTTTTGTAACATTTTTTCAAAATCGTTCGTGTTCGACGTGATAGGTGGAGCTCAAGCGTGATTTTTGGATTTTTTGGTTGGGATTTAAAAAAGAGCTGAGAATATTTTTTTGAGAACAAGATGGGGAGAGAGGTTGTCTGTAAGCTTTACAAGCTCGTCGTTTTCTCGTTCTTCCCATTCCTCTTAGAGAAGCATTTTCACCATCCATTTCTCTTTTCATCGCTCGTCTCCCCTTTTTCCCATTTCCCATCTCCATAACTTTTTACGACTCTCTTTCACGATCGCTCACTAATTACTCCACCCGTCTTTTAACCTCATTAAATAAAAACTGTGAGTGAAAAACTTAAGACTTTTTTCTCCAGTCTTGTTTGTCTGTACGTTAATGATCATTATCACGTTTTACGTTATTATCCCGCTAATGAACACACCCAAGTTGTTTAAACAGTGGAGTAAAAGACACCAATTATACGGAGAAAAAAACTCACCTTTTCATTAAGAGAGTCGAGTCGTTAGAGAAAGTTTTACAAGAACCCTCGAGATACGTAAATAGGAAGATGATCATTTTTTGTGAGTGGGTTCAACTTTCTACTGTCTTTCTTTTGATGTTAAGAATTAATTAATGATCGTGTTTTTCTCTGGGACTTTTTGTTTTTTTGGTACACGACCGCAGTATGCAAATGTGAGGAGGGTATCGTGATTAGACGGTTTACTCAGATTTTTGGGTGCACGTGGAAGGTTGTCTTTAAACTTGTTTAAAATGGTATGTTTCTTCAGGTTGTTTTGGAGAGGGGGTTCTTGAGATCATTATTTTTAACATGGGAGTCTTTGTTGGAGTTTACGGGTGTTTTTGGGTTCTTGCCATTTTTTGAACATGTTTTGGGTAGATTTGTGAGGTTGGGAAGATGGGTGTATTTTCTCGGGAAAGTTGGTCTTGTCGAGAAACTCAAGAGAAAGGTTTTCTTTGGATGTTGAATTATTTGTGCATTTAGTGTTCTTACAGTTTTGTTTGTTTTGACTTTATGATTTTTTTAAATGATGAGCGAGTTTGTCAGTTTTTTAACATGTTTGTAGTAATTGATATGTGAGCATGGAGATGAGTATATTTTCTCAAGTAGAGACAGAAATGTTGAGAAACTCAAGTGAAAGTAACTCTAGTAACCTTGATGCATATTTCACTTTAAACATTATGCTATTCGCGTGCATTGCAGTCTTAATCTTAATTCACTTTTAGAAACAACCCAACATTATACGCACTCGTTACCATACCAAACAGTCGCGAATCATCATCTGCAAATCTCTGTGTACACTACCTAACCTCACCTCAACATCCCCCCCCAAACATCAAACCCCATCCACATTTATTAACGTCAATTAATTTATAACGGTCTATCTCCCGAGATTAAAACCACGACGACACACGACACGATGTTTCAAAGCCCAAAACAAACCTCATCTTAGTAATGATTAAGAACACCAGAAACTCATGTTTCTTTTGACGAATTCCTTGTCTTGGCATCACTACTCTCTCTCGTTCGTCGTAATCAATCTCATAAACATAGTTCCCTTTTATTAGTAACAAAATCCGTTTCCTCTTTAATTTTCTTCGTTTTATTATCCTCACCCTTTTCTCCGCGATTAATAAAACGTCTCGTTCTTTCATGTGTGTGTGTCTCGGAGGCATGTAACAAAACGCGAGTAATGATGTCGTGTTGATTCAAAGTGTCCGTGTGTTTAATCTTCTTACGTTGTCGCGGGGTTTTGACCACAGTAAAAGATGTTTTTGATGTTGGAGCTGTGGAGGTGGAGTGGAGTGCTTCTTTTGTGTGTACGATGAAAGGGAAAATTTGAATACGATGGTTTTAAGAAAGGGAACCCGCAAGCAGTGGACTACGCAGCAACGTGATACGTTTGTGTGAGCAAAGCAGTTTTGATGAATTTATTGCGATCGATCGAGTGAAATGTGAAAGATGCTCTTTATTACTTACCCGTGTTTCGGATTTTCACCCGGGAACCCCGGTAAATGAAATGAACACACGATTTTTTTTCTCAATTATTTATTAATTCCAAAAAACTCTAAACATCTAAGAAACATTTTTCAAAGACAAATGGAAAAGTTTTCTCCCACATGGGAGTATCCAAATGTGTCAACAATCTCATCGTATTTACATGATATATACAGTTATTGGTAAAACTTGAAACCACCGTTGTAAAATAAGTTAGAAAGTCCCGTGAAATTTCTTACATTACCCCCATCTTATTTACAATGTTATTTTTTGACTTAGTGACTAGCAAAAGTGTGTGGTGTTTATAGCGTGCACTTAACAAACGTGCGTGTTTTTATACAGTATTTTTTTTAAAAATTGTGTTGTGGGGTTTTAAAATTGTGGGTGCAGACTAGCTTGTAAATTAAAAATTGCATATTGCAGATTATGTGCTACGTGGGGTTTCCGTATACGTTGCATTGGGATGTTGCTCATACTGGAATGGTTGATGATGATATTTACAGTTGAAGGCACTTCGGGTTTTAATGTACAGGTTTGTACTGCAGACTGTGCTGTTTATTGCGGTGGGTTGTTGGGTTGGGGGTCGTTGTGGGGGGATGGGGGGTTGGATGGGTGGGTTAACGTGAGTGGGGTGTAGCGTTGGTCTTCGTAGTGGGTGTCGAATGAGTGGTTACCTTCCCCTGGGAGGATTCGAGGGAGACGTGGGTAGTGTTGGGGGTGGGGGCGGGGGGTGTATAACGGGAGGAGTGGGTTGAATCGGGTGGGTGGGGATAGTAGTGGGCGGGGGAATGAGTGGAGGGGAGGTGGTGGGGGGAACTGGTGTTGGTATGGGGGGATTAGTGGGGGTGGGGGGAATGGGAGGCAGTGGGGGTGGATGTGGTGGTGTGGGGGTGGTGGGGGGAGAGGGATTGGGGGGAAGGTCTTTGTCAATCATTCGAGCTGTTCGAGGAAGTTTGGAGATTTGAAGTATTCGGGGACTGGGTCGTCGAGGCGGGCTATTATCTGCTTGTGGGGAAAGTTAAAAGAACGTTTTGGGGATATTAGAACAATCTGTGTCGTGGGTAATCACTTATCGTTTGGTTTTGTATTTTCTTATCATATTACCTTGTAGATAGCCTTTTTCCAGGATTGCTCGGCGTCCTTTCCAGCTTGCACTGATTTGAAGAACTCGCGGAGGGTTTGCTCGACTACGTAGCGGAAGTTGGATGGGACCTAGACATGGATATATTTTTTAGTTTACAGACAACTTGTACGTTGAACTTGTATGTGTAACATGTTTTGCAAAACTCACCTCAATATGATTATTCCGATTGTAGTGAAGGTTGAGCACCCTGTACAGCTCACTGTCTGTGGTGACGACGAGGTCCTCAGAGCTCTTGACTCCTTCGCTCAGCGCTTGTCTTGCGTACTTTTCCATTTGGATGTAGTAGAACTCTCTGGAAATCGTAATGGTAAAAATTAGCAACTCATCTTTTTTCTCATTACTCGCGTTAGTTATGGCTGGCTAGGCAAAGGTTTTAATTACGAATACACTCGAGTGTGTGTAATTAGAGTGTTTTTCTCGGGGTATTGTCTTATTGTGTTGAGATGTGAGGATGTGTGGGGGGGATGTGAGTGTGGGGGGGACGTATTCTTATTAGCGTGTGTGGAGAAAAGAGTAAAGGAGGTTGTTTTGGGTTGGAATTTCTCTTTGATCAGTGGTGTGAGTATGAGAGAGTTGCGTGGGGGCATACAATACAGACGGGTGAGTTATAAGAAAATTGAAAGGGAACGGGAATGTGCATTTTTCTTAGAAGATCATACCATGTCCCATGAACGACCCCCTCTCCACACACGAAACATCTCAACTCTCAACACATCTACAAAATAATGGGGGAGCTCTCTGTACACACGATCTTGTTACTTTGCATACGTAACTACTAACAACAAAGTTTTTCAAGAACATGTAAAGATGAGCCATGCAATTAAGAACGTAGAAAACTCGAGTACGTTTTAAAGTGCTTCTTTCTCCATTTTTTTCCTAATTATTATTAATAGGATGTGTGGAGTATAAAAAAGATGCTTACTCTCTGAATTTTACTTTGCCTATCGAACGTCTGATGAGTTTTTGAAAAATTACGATTAATTAGTAAAGAAAGTACACGTACCTGAAGTTCGAGAACCACTTGACGAGTTGTGCAGTGTTGTTCTTGTTGAATTTGATGTCGGGGAAGTACATTTTGATCACGGCGGAGGATGGGTAGCGGGTCCAGAAGAACATTAGTTTTGCTTTTCGGAGGTGCATTGGGGTCAGGGTTGATGTTGTGTGGCCTGGTAAGAAAAATTATTTGGTTAGGGGTTTGGTAACGTGATGGCGTAAGTGGATTGGTTGCAGGTATTGCGGGGAAGACAGACAAGTTTAAAGCAATGAAATAAGCCATAATACGAGCATGATCGTCATAAAGTTGACTTCCTTAATAATCTGAACTGAATCTCCATCTTAAATAGTTAGTGATGGTAGCAAGAATGAACTCGATGATATGATAATAAGGTTTTTTACGAACAGGTGCGTGCTAGAACGTCTGGTTCACTTGAGTCAATAGTGTGTTTTCCCTTCTGCTACTCAACTCTTGTGATTTCTTAATGAGGTCTCAGGCTGCTGCTTGCAGAAAATTACTTGGATGCTTGTAACTATCGTGTGTGTACTAGCTTGTCCTAAATTACTAATGCAGTTTATCGAACTACTAACGGTTACGTTGTTGAATATCATTAGTCTCAATTACGCGTATGCATCTTGTAAAGTAAAGCAAAAGCAAACAAACACGAAAAGATAACTCACTGTACTTACAGTACATCCCACCGCCACCGCCCCCTCCAAGTTCGAAAGCTCCTGAGCCGCTTTCTCCTCCAGAGTCTGATCCACCTGCACTGCCGGCTCTTCCTATTAGGTCGAGTACGTCGTTGCTGAGCATGATGCCTCCTCCTCCGGTGCCTCTGTCTCGGAGGCCGCGGACGCTTGGGAATTCTCGGAGGCTGGCGTGGTGGTGGTGTTCTCCTCTGTCGCGGACTACTACGTTGTCGCTGCCTACGCGGGTGTTGCGGGGCTCGTGGTGGTTTTGCTCCATTGACATTTCTCGGAGGCGCTCGACGTACTCTGATGGGTTTTGGAGGGCTGGGTGGAGGAGGCTTGAGGACATTGGGGGGCTGTCGAGGCGGAGTTGGGATGGGTGGATTGGGTGGCCTGCTGCTGCTGCCGCTGCTAGTGCTGCTGGGTGGAAGAATCCGGGGGTGGAGCCTGGGGGGTGGAATGGGTTGAAGATTGAGCGGGGTGGGTCGTTTTGTTGGGATGATTGGGGGGTTGATCTGTCGTGGGGTTTTTCGTTTCTTGGGGGTGGGGTTCCGTTTTGTAGGATGGAGCGGGGTTCTATTGGGGTGTTGTTGTTGTGGTGGTGGGGGGAGCTTTGGGGGGAGGATTGGGGGTGGTGGTCGTAGAGTGGGGAGGTTGATGACGTTGGGGTTGTGTCTACTTGGCCGAGGAGGCGGGAGACTGCTCGTGGGGTCAAGCGGGTGTCCGTGACCTGTGGTGATGTGAATTTTGTTTTTAGATGGATGCTTATGTGTGCTAATGTACTAAAAAATCAAATGTCTTGTGCCTTACCTTATGCCGCTTCTTCCTTGGCGTCACGTTCCCATGAACAATGTCGTTGATCCCTTGTCCAGAGTTCCCGTTGCCAGCACCATTTCCCCTATTCCCAACAACCAAGCTGAGTGCGCCATCGTTGTCGAACATGTTTTCTATACCTGCGGCTGCTGCTACTGCGTTTGCTGCTACCGCTGCGGCTACTGCTTGCTGTTGCAAGTGGTGGTTAGATAACCCAACTAGCGCGTTTGTGAAGTGGGTTGGTTTGCCATTTTGTTGGGTTGCTTGGATCATGGACCTCTCGTTGTTTTGCATGAATGGGAATCGGGGTGGGATGCCTGGGTAGTCTTGGGTGGAGCGGTCTGGGTTGGTTGCACGACCTACTGGGAGTTTTTTAGCGTCTGACATTGGTGGGGACATTAGCTTGTCTGTTGATAGGACGCTGCCTCCGTTCAAGTGCATTAGTGGTTTGTTGTTTGGGATGTCGCGGGGGGTGTGGGATCTTGGGGGCATTTGGGGGTTTTGTGGTGGTGGGGTTCGTTTTTGCTCTGGTTTGATGTGGTCGAGTCGTGGGTTGTTTGATTCTCGGAGGGATCTTCTGTCGTGGTCTTGTTGGGGTGGGGGGAGGAGACGTTGTTGGAGGTGTGTGGGGATTGGGAGTGAGGCTCCTGGGGGGATCATTCCACCTCCTAGTAGTAAACTGAACTGTGCGTCTACTAGCTCGTTGATATGTGAGATGAGTGTGGTTTTTAAATTGTCCTTCCACTGGTTTAGAAAGTTGTTTGGTGGGGTTTGGGGGAGGCCGTTTTGGAGTTCGGGGGTGTGGCGTTGCATTTGGGGGCGGAGGATAGAGTGTTTGTCGTTTGTTGGGGGGGTTGATGTTGGGCCTGTTGGTATGGTAACGTGTTATATGAGTATATGCAAATGAGTTCATGCAAAAAAAGAGTTCAAAAAATCACTTACGTTCACTCGTGAGCAACTGCCTCGTGAGTGGAGCCTCTTTCACACTCCTATGGTTAACCTGCCCTTGCCCCCTCATCAGATTCCTGACAACAGGCAAGGTCCTCCTACTCCCAATCTCCTGCTCCCTATCGTTATCATGCTGACAATCATCGTTGATCATCGCCTCCTGCTCATCCTCCTCATTCTCATACACAACACTCTCCGCATCGTCCGGATTTGTAGTAGCAGCACTTGACCTGCTACCACTCGCTACTTGCCTCAGTAACATTGCTTCGTCTTCGTCTATATCCGACATGTAGTCTTCTGGTAGCTTCCTCTTGACCCGTACACCCGATGGTAAGGTTATAGGTTTTCCATGGGTAAGGTCTGCAGGGGAGTCGTGGTCTATGTCTGTTGGGGTTGTAGGGCGAGATGCTGTAGGATTTTTTTCAATTAAAAAAGTGAGTGTTTTGTGTCATTTGACTCTCCGCCTTTGAACTTTCTTTTGTTTTCTACTCTTTTGTGTACATAATCATGTTCTTTTGTGATATTTTAATACGGTGCTTCTTTTTTTAATTACTCGGGATCTTTGTATCGGATTGCAACATTTCATCACGTAAGATTACTAATTAAAAATAACAATGGGAGAAACGGAACGAGTGGGTACTAATTAATCGTCGTAAGGATTCGTAAGAGTGACGCAATTTTTTTTGCTGTTTTAATTAAACGGGGAAAACTTTCTTGTTGTTAATTAACCCAATTAAAGAAGTCGGGGGAGTGGAAAAATGGATTAAATCGGAATTTTGTGAAGAAAACGTGAGTTTTCTCGTTGATTTACACGTTTTCTCGAGTTGCCCCAGAAAATAAGAAAAATGAATAAAATGTTTTAAAAAAAAGTATGTACTCACCACTCTGCCCCTCAATCCTCCTCTGCTGACTCCTCGTCACTCTCCTCCCCTCATCCTCCAAATCCTCCTCCCCAGTTCTCTCCTCATCCTCCTCATCAATCATCTCCTCAAACTCGTCTAAATCCTCATCAATCTTATCCGCCAGCTCACCAGACAACTCTACCAAATCACTCCGTTGAGGCTGATACTTTTTCCTCTTGTTCCGCTGTTGAGGAGTACTCCCCTGCGTGTTATTATTCAACAGGTCAGCAGCGCTGCTCTTGGTGCTCACGTTCACAACACTAGTTTCCATATTACTGTCCTGCGCACTCGCACACTCTGCTGACACTTCTGAACTGAGTTGCTCGTTGTCGTGTTCGTGTGTGTTATCCTGTGGTGCTTCCGGTTCTCCGTCGCTGCCAGTGTTGCTCAGTTTGTCCATCATTAGGCCTATCATTCCCTCTAGTTTTCCTTTTTTGCCTGTGGATGGTGATGGGGAGTCTTCTTCTTCGTACTCGTACTTGTTGTTGTTGTTGTTGAGACCTTCGGGTCTCTCGCTGACGGTTGTAGCGTTTTTGCACAACATTTCGCGGAGGAGTAGTTGGTCTCGGGATGGGGTGCTGCTTGAGCGAGTGTTTCGCGTTGCAGGGTTGCTCTGACCTGCGGCTTGTGCTGCTGCTACTGCTGACGCCGATGAGATGAACTCTGAGAGCATCTTCATCGGCTGGAAGTAGTACGGGTCACTTGGTGG
Organism: Entomobrya multifasciata; assembly: GCA_034693345.1. NCBI lineage: Eukaryota > Metazoa > Arthropoda > Collembola > Entomobryomorpha > Entomobryidae > Entomobrya > Entomobrya multifasciata. The sequence goes on along the minus strand of JAQFXM010001042.1, from coordinate 27,889 downwards.
GGATCTCCTGCACCCAGTGAACTGGTTTATGAAATTCTGCTGCTGGGCAGCGTTTGGGTGATGGTGTAGAAAGTGTGGGACGAACCTGTTTGTGTACTGGGTTCGGTGGTGGGTTGGGTTACCTCCTCCCCAATGACCCTGTAGGTTCGGAACGTTTGGGTTAGTGTTAAAGCACCCACGGGGCTCACCAGCGTCAACGCGGTGTCTTGTTCTTCGTGTGTTTTGCTGTTGTTGTTTGGCTTGTTGTGCGCCTCCAGATACCTGAGATATCTGCTGCTGCTGCTGCGCACGTTCGAACGCGTTGACTATCCTCTCACGACTGCACGCACGTTCAGTAGAGTGTTCTGGCCAGTTACTTGAGTTGAGTTCCGGTGGTTGAGTAACGCTAGTGTTGGGTAAATGTTGGTCCAGGAGCTGGAGCTGCTGGGTTGAGGGGATCTGGGATCTGTAGTGTAGTTGGGATACAACCGATGGTGGCTGCTGGTTTAGCTGATGTGGATGTGTGGTGGGGACTTCAAGGGGTTCTTCTCCCATCATTTAGGATACGAGGGTTTCGGTTGCTGTTTCATGAAAAATAAAGGGAAAAGACGATTGTTAAGAGAAGCCAGTGGTTTCAATAAGAAAAACATCTGCCGTTCTTTTTCGCTGATGCTTGCTGAGTGAGTATTCTACAAGAGTGAATACTCTCTAAGAGTGCTAAGAAGGGGTCGATTTTTTATATGAAATTTCTTTTGATGAGCGTTCATGCTGCGTTTTTATGTGATGGGGTATTTAAAAGCATGTGTGGATTGCAGACATGTATGATGTGGTTGCTAACGCGAATGTGGTAGTGTATTGCCATTTTTTCTGATTCATGTGTGAGTAGTGAGTACAGAGTAATATTGACTTGACGCTATATTCCTTGTACTTTGTCTTGTGATTTAAACCCTCATCTGCTCTCTGGGGAAAACGAAGTATGCTTTTCTTGAACCACTTAATTTAACACTCAATAGTAGACACGTTTGATTTGGGGTAAATGAGTCGTATCGATTTTTTTTATTGCTACGAATGATGATGTTAAGAAAAGCTTTTTGTTTCTACAGAAACTAACTCCCCAGTAGAAACAAAAACTGGTGGAACAGAAACGCAAACAGTTGTAAAAATTCTGTCGTAAAAGCGAGAGTAAACAAGTTTTTAATTTGTAACGTGAGTCATGATGCTTTTTGATGCTTTCTATTGTCACAATAGTCCATACTGTTACTTCCGTTATAAATTAGAATAAGACGAAACGGATAAAAAAAGCCCATCAACAAGTCAGTAAGTCATCAAAGAATATTTTCTTTAGCATCGTTGCGTGTGTAAACCCATATGGTTCGGGAACTTTATGCCCAGGTAAAATGTTCTCCCCCATTAATCATTACTCAAATAGTACAAAGCCGGAAATTGTGTGTACACCTTTCTCATAAGGCACAACATAACCGTTTTCCCCTTTTTTTCTAAGAGGATACCAGCATTAAAAGTTTTTCGTGAAACACGGAAGGAAGTATCGAGAGTCCGTGAGTTTTCTCGAGAATCAAGACGGGGAGGGGGAGATTATGATGCCCGTGTTGGTTAACGGTCGTGTTTTATGAGTATGCGGGTATACGTTTCTTCCAGGTGTTCTCTGAATTATTTTAGAAATGTTCTTGTAAACGGTTGAAAATTTGTATCTCATAGCGTACAAGTCAGTAAAGTTCAGTGAAGCTTATTAATAAGCTCTTGTGAGCAGCTTTTTGTGATGATGAAAATGTCTCGAGACAATAAAAACAGTAGCGAGAGAGAGTCGACCCCAATTTAAGAAGATTTACTTTTAAATTAGGTCTAAAAAGGAAGTCCCACATCCTCGTTTCGTTTCGTGCTCTCCAGCAAGCAGGCTAGCAAGCGTATGTACGCGTACGTTTTCATAAGAAGCGAAGCTTTAATCACGCTAGATTAAGACAATGAAACGCAATGTAGTAAAAATTTGTATAAATGGGGTTTGATCTGTTTGTCCTTTGGCAGTCATTTGTCTCGGGGACGGCATAGTACGTGATGATCATTGGGGTTTTATTGGTAGCTTCTTAGCATAATTGTGTGGGATGACGAGGGGGGATGCGAGTCATCTTCAAGATTTTTAGGTCTGGAGTGAGTGGGTCTTAAGTAATGGTTAATTTAATGTGGTATACTTGACGAATTTAACAGTGAGTTTTAATACTCTACCATGTAAACTGGCCAGTCAACTAATTCCCATGAAAAAAGTAGATCAGCGATATGCATATTTTATGACTGCTGCGAAAAAAATGCTGATACGGTTGATTACGATCAACGAGAGTGAGTGTAGAGTGTAGTGGTATCTACACCACAAAACCGTGAGACTACACTACACTCCCAAACTACAGTGTAAAAAACTCGCTCAAGTTCACTGACAAACATTCTCATACCACAACACACCCACGCCATATCCCTTCATGATATTCCGGAAGCTAGGTTCCGTGTTCTAAATATGTAGCGGAGTACTGGAGCGTTCAGTCAATTTATAAACACATGATTTTTCTGCTTTCTCACAAGTTTTTAGAGAATACTTCCGCTGTTGTAATTATTAATTCATTGTGTTACTTCAGGGGAAAATTGAGTCTTTTCTATTATTAAGTTGGACTTTTATGAACTTTATTAAAAAACTCGCGTGCTTCTTGAAGCAAGAAATGGTGGACTGGATGTCCTGTGTCCTGTAAGTACGCTTGGGTGAGCTTTTGCATGTCTCGACATTTCTTTTAGAAATATGAAGGATATACGCTCAGGTGAGTTACACACGTTCAATGAATGAAATAGTTTTGCATGTCATGAGTCATAGGAAGTTGGTGTTCCTGTAGGAATTTTCATTCATTTCTACAAGGTGCTTTAAACTTTGAAAACGTAAACATTCAGTTTTGTTTGTAAACTTTAAGAACGCAGATGTAACTCTGGACAAAAGGAGAGCGTCTCTGGATAAAATGCATTGCAAAGTGGTGCAGCTGATATTTAGCTTCTATTGAAAATAGTTATCCCCGATTTTTTTTCAGATTGTCAACAGAGATTAGAGTTCTTTCTTATGAACCCCTCTTGCTACTTTACGCTATTTTTTGATATTCTCCTAGGCCATGGTTTCGCGTAATAAAAAATGGTTTAGGGGGACTGGGAAGGAAGGAGGCGGAATTTTTATATTGAAAGGGAAGCCTATTTTCTACCGAAAAAATATGTGTGTGTATTTTCCCGGAGAATACGCATAAAGACTCGGGGGACTTTTACGTGCTGCTAAACTCGGTTTGAGAAGAAGAAAATATAAAATGCTCCCCTCTCTATCCATCAAGTAAAAATGTAGGCCAAGTTTAAGGTTTAAGTATGAAAGAGCCAAGTGTACTGTACACGTAATCGTGACGGTGCAAATACACAATGTTTAAAGATTTTTGTCTCGCGTTTGAGATATATACGCGAACATCTGCCGTATTTTTGTAAGGATAAGTGAGGGTTTTTTTTCGGGGGGTTTGGAAATGCGCTACCTTCTCCGGGTTTAGGTTATTGTGATGAAGGGACGGGATGATTATTGCATATTCGCAGGACAGGGTAGGGAAAAAAGGGACGATTTCTTTTGTTGGGATGTCGTGAGTTTTTACGGGATACCCGGAAGGGTATGTGGAACCGAAAAAATAGTGGCTAAAAATATATACGTTTCTTTTGATTATGATCGGTGTGTGCATCTTTTTGGATGTGGAAGTGTGCTTGACACACGATCGGCGGTGGTTTGGGTAAGGAATAGGGATAGTATGTTAGGTTGCTTATTCTTTTGTTTGAGGGTTTTTGTGATGATGGGTAGAAGGAATGGGAAATGGACCTGGAGATTGTGTGAGTACAGAGGTCTATGCATCTGGAGAAAATACAAAGTACAGTGTAAAAAGAATGTGTAAAACCAGTTTTCTCGTTCTTGCAGAGAGAGGGGAGCTGAGTTTAAAGGGTCTTGTAGGGAGGAATAAAGAGGACGCGTGCTTTAAGTTTTTGTTTCGTATTTTTATTTTGAGCGAAACATCTGCCTCTGCAGTTCTTATAGAGGCAGATGGACAGATGGGATTGTAGAAGAATAAGTGTGGAAGGATCGGCGGGTAAAAAAAGATAGCGTTACTTTAGGATACAAGCCCGCGCGTATATACTCAGGTAGTTTGTCTGGAGAAAAATATGGAGACCTGTGCTAATGTTTACTGCTAGAGTTTTTCAGGTTGAGTTTGTATGCAGTATGCAGCGATGCAGTGGTGGAAAGAGATGCGCTTTATACACATGACTTGCAAGATATTTTAGGAAAACGGATATGCCATTTTTGATGCGTAAGCAACGCAATTGCGTAGATAATCGATCGATTAATTGCTTTTTCTCTCGTTTTCTCAGCTTTTTAAAGGGTATTTTGATGATTCTACAGATATAAGCGATTTTTAGAGATGCATTAATCGATTTTCTTTTTTGGTGACGTTTTCCCCCTTTTCTTGTGTGCTAGCTAATGGGTTGAGAAGTTACGTAGCAACATGATAGGTACCCGCATGAAAAGCAACGCTACGAAAATCAATGTTTGTTATTCCTAAGATTACGGGTATGAATTACGTATATTTTTGTCAAATAAGCAGTGTTCCTAAGATTTTTCGCTATCAAAACCCTGTTATCATGTGTAAGGTTTCTAAAACCACAGAAAAAGCTTAAGCTCGATAAAGAAAATTACCGTGTTTATTGTGGAAATTGATGTGGGCAATCATAAGTTATATTTTCTTTAACAGAAACCGTATGAATGTTATGCTCGTGTTATTATAAAAAATGATAGGGCTTCGGGTTTGTGATGGGTTGCTTTAAGGATTATTTCTCGGGGTATATAGGAGAGCACACGCTCATAAATCATTCAGTATGAGACAATTTTTTAGTTTTAAAATTGTTCTTTGTTTGACGTGGTCAGAGGAGTTTGTGTGGTAATCTTTCGATCTAGTGCTTTCTTTTCGTGAAGAATGTGGATGGCATGCGATGGGGTTTTTTGGAGTGGATTGGGGTATTGCATGTTTTCTTTGTTTGGGTAAAGAGCTTTTTTTAGGTTGAAAACTTGTAAATCAATTAAAGCGATTCTAGTAACTTGAGTGGGTAGATATACAGTTACGTATTGTTAAGTTTAAATAGAGATGTTTACGTTGTCTTGTTTAATTACGTTTTTGGTTTAATATCACGGTCTATTTAACTGACCTAAATTTATGAAGTATGAGTTTTTTCCAGAAATGAGGAAAAATGAAAAAGAAAAAAATTGTATACACACCTGGTAAGAAACCTCATAGTAGCAGCAGTCAGGAGATAACCAAGCAGCTGAAGAAAATACGATCAATCGCACGAGTCAAAATAACTTTTAAGATTGTTTTTTTTCAACAAAGGAGTAGCGCACGAGACACTCGAATATACTTTGTGTATAAAGTTTATAGATTATGAAGCACAAAGGGGTAAACTGGAGCAGATGTACTTCTTTGTTTCTTAGACAACAATGTTTTTGTCACGAGTTTAAAAACTGAACAATAAAGCACGCTAAACCCTTTCAAGACATCTTTCCCCTTCCAAGCTCCTTCTAAAACTAAAAATCGATCTGCTTTAATCGTACTCGTTCTTTCCTCTCGTGTTTCTGCTACAGATAACGTATTTGCAAGTTAACTCTTTTTACGTGTGATACACTCACGTACAGTCTCAGGTTACAAAGAAAATAACGAGATCATGGGTAGTAATCATGAACGATGACTTATCCTCGTATCTGTGTGATAAGCGCAGTAGACTGATAAGGTTCTGACAAAAATTCTTTTGTGTACACAGAAATTATACGGGGAAAAACGCTTTAATTTAATTTTGACACAAGATGTGTGTTGGATGAGAAATGATGAAGTTGACTTAACCTCTTTTTCAAGAACAAATATTTAGTTGTTTGGTGAAAAATTTCGCGTTATTTATGAGTTTGACACGTACGTAAACTGTTTACTAATTAGCATGATTTTAGCAATAAAGTGGTGGTAATATCCACCTTCTTAAATAAATAGTGGTGGTAATACGCCCACGTCAATAGTCAGCGGCACGCAAAGATTATGTCCAGGATATGAGCTAATTTGTGTCTTGAACTTATGAATGGGTTGCGTAACAAGAGGGTGTTTAAGAATCGTGTGCGTGCTGATGAACAAGCGTAAACCACCGCGTAGCAGGTGTGTGGTTTCTTGTGTGAGATTACGATCTTGGAAGGAAATATGAGAAAGGGGCACGCACGGAGAGCTGAGTGTGTAACATGCTACTCGACCCTTCTCGTGTTGGAAAACCTCTCAAGAAAGGATAAGAAAAAGTACAAGTGGTTTTGGGTTGAAGAAAAGTCGTTTGAGATGAGAAGGGGAGGAAAGGCCGAGTAAAAATGGTTTTAAGAAAGGATTTTCTTCAGCTGGGATGATGTGGGTGGGTGGTTTTTTTGGGATTCTTGTGGTTTTGAGGAGCAGATGGTTATGTTTTACAGGGTTGTTTACATGGTTTAAATGAGAGTTTTAAAGTTGGAATTTTGTGTTGAAGAATGCATAAAAACGAATTTTCTTAAATTCTTGGACGCATAAAAATTCATTACAAATCCATTGCCATCACTACCATGTTTACAAGAAAATTATTAAACCTGCTTAACGTATTTATCCAAAAATACCAACAACCCTGTACACATCTTTAAACTCCCTTCTCAAATGACTAACATACCAACACGCATCATCATCCTCATAAGCCTCCAAAAAAAATGCATTTCCTCACTACTCATCAACCAACTGCGTTTCTATTATGAGCAATAGATACTAGAAACCCAGGTAACACAAAAATTATTCTTTCTTTCAATGCGACAGATGTTCAAAACATTTTTATTCATAAACTCGATTCCCCTTCTTGCCACTTCATCAAGTCATATTCTCTGCATTTCTCTACACAGCTGGGTCTAGTTAAAATTATATTGTGTATAAATATTTCCCTCTTCTCATTTCTTCCTACCTAACTTGACCGTGAAGATCACCATCATGATTTCCCAACAGTTTTGTGAAAAAAGCGAGTCGACGACCGAGCATACAAACATTAACAGGTATGGTGGAATGTACATTTTAAAATTTTAAAAAATCCTTTATAGGAAACCATACACGCTTGCATGAACCCATGGTTGTGATACTCCCTTCCCCTCTAGACGGAACTTCCGGAGAATAAGACAGTGTGGACGGAGTTTTTCACGTTTCCTCTTTTGTAGCTCGTCATTGTAGATGGTTTTAAAATATCGTCATTAGATGAGTCATATGTAAAATCATCATGATCGCTTAATTACACTGTGTACTATAAAGTCGGGGTCCTTTTTTTATGATTCTTTGCTTAAAAAATTATTCCACACACAATAGTGAGTAAATGGGCAAACATGTTTACAGATAAACAGTGGTATAAAAGCATGTGGAAAAAATGGCGAGGAATAAATATTATGACGCGAGATTGTTTGAGATGATATGTTCGTTTGATGGTGATATGTGTGGATAAAGGTTACTCCCGTTCATCAGACGAATTTTTTTGTGGAATAGAAAAGAGATGTGAATAGGTGTACGCTATACGCTACCAAGTTTACCTATTGTTCGTACAAACGCTCATGATACACAGATGAATATCGATAAGGTTTTTTGAATGCTGATCATCGCAGCGTATTAGACAATCTTTTTGCTCGTAATATTCGCTGCTATATATCTTCCAACTTCCTGTGACCACAAAAGAGTATGCGAGTTATTTTAGACGTACAGGTTGGTGATAATAATTTTCGAATGTAGCTTTCAACCTCAATCTTGCAGGAAATGGTAACCTCGTTAGGAAACTAGCATTAGTGGAACAAAAGGACTGGCCATCAAAAATGGTTGGGATGACCAATGGGGTATTTTTTACTTCAGGTGGAATGTGGTGTGGGTGGAATATCGTGGATCTTTGTAGGATTTGAGGAGCCAAAAACAGGACAGAAATAGGAAAATGTATTAGATATGCAGAAGGAATAGCGTTTGCTAGAGTGGTAGTTACGTTTGTAGGAAACGGACAACAATAGGTAATACGTACGTGTGTCAAAGAGAAATTTTTTGTAATGTTTCTGGAGAGACACACGGGATGGTTGTAGTGTGAGAGTGTATTCTCGAGATTGAGATCAAGCTATACATGTTATAGTTATTTTTAAACACACGAAAACGGATGTGATCTTTTTCTACACGTAAGTGCGGAAGTGAAACCTTCCAGGTAGAAATCCTTTTAAACATGTATGTTTGATGTTTCGTGTGAGATTTAAAGAGAAATAGTCATTACGTGTATTGTAGGATTTTTAAAGTAGAGTGACAGGTAAAAAACTGCGTCACTTCCTTCCTGAACCTATTACTGCGAGCTTGACTATAAGTTTAAGTATTTTGTGCTGGGCAGTTGAGGAATGTGTGCATGAGAATTGGATGGATAAAATAGGAATTGTAGCATTTTTAAGTGTTTGCTGAGCATGATGATAGGATATTTTTTTGAATAGATTGTTATTTTTTTGGCCATTTCCTGTGTGGTGGAGCGTAATTGCTTGAGTCAATCGTGTGAGATGAATAGAGAGGAATATTTATGCATGTGTGGATTTTTTTTACTGGAGATCTAGATCTATCTTATTTGGTGTATGGGGGCGTTTTTCTGTTTGGTTTTGCTTTTTCTGTCTTTTTTCCGTGTTTGATTGCAAGAGTTGCTTCTAGATTTTTTTGTGTGGATTGAAGGTGGTGTGTGTGTGTGTTTTGCGTTTGTACGCCCTCTTGTAAGGTGATATGAGATTGAGTATTTTGAGCATGTTTGAATACTGATCTGTTTTCATTCTGCAAGATTTTATGGAATTTTTAGTACGTCTGGTTATGAAGATGAAGGAGAGGTGAAGGGGCGGTTATGAGAGATGTGACAGATGATCTAATTCTTTTTTGTAATGCAATGCGAAATATTCAGATTTTCTCAGAATTGAGATTGATTTGAGTGTTATGAGACAATCACGCGTGTGTTGTATGGGGAATATTTTTTCCTGGTGAGTGAGAGGTAGATTTTCTTTATCGGTGGTGTTTTCGCAGGAGGATGATGGGTTTGAAATGTGGTGATGTGATAGCGAGATAACAAGATCCGGACTTTGTGACGTGGTTTTGCCGTGAATGACATTATGAGGAGAGATAGGTGAGTTTGATTGTGGGTTTGGGTGGTAGGGTTTATGATTTGTGTTGCGTGTATGTCTGTCTGTTTGGGTAGAAATTTTATGAGTTGGGTGACTTCTAAGGTTAAAGATTAAGTTAACTAGCAGGATTGTAAGGTTCAAATTTAGAAATGGTCTAATACCTAAAAACTGTTGGGCAATTAAAAATTTAACTTGTGTTAACCAGTTATGCCTAGTAAGAATAAATTTAAATACATTCTGATTTTTATTGCAATTAAAACTAAATTAAATATGCTGCCTAAACTGTTAAATTAACTAATTAAATTAAACGAATTAAATTGTAAATATTTCTCAATTTTCTCCAAAGATTTTTTCTTCACAAGTTCAAGGTTAACCAGCCCAACGGCCTAACGATTTTAAAATCTTCAATTTTATGAAATTAAAATCAATACTAAATCGTACAATCATGAAATCCCCTATTTAACCTCCCCGCAACTTCCCTACACCGTGTTCCCCCCAAAAACATCTTTACACAATGGTGGTTTTAGCAACACAACCGACCTTAAAAAATTCACAATCCATCATTCCTATTCTTGTTCTTTCCACGCTACTTATTTTTCTGTGAATTTGCAATTCCCATTTTTTATTCTATTTACACTATCCAGCTTACGATTGTGAATTGAGGTCTGCTCTGCTCCTGTTATCTTGAAACGAAAACCTCTCGTTTACAACAAGACTCGTTATCTAACGAAACAACCGCTTGTTCACTCAACATATTCATCACCATTTTTAAATGCTGTGTAAACAGTCGTGTACGACGACTGTCGTACACTTTATTACGCTTTTGTTGCTCTCAGATTACTAAACACTAAGCAGTTTTCGTGTAGGAACGAGATAAGGAATAAATATATTTGGAAAAATTCTTATCTGCAGAGATGGGGAGTATGAGTGTTTTGTGGTTTAACAATCGCGAACGTTTTGTGATGCTTCTCAAGGTGACACTCACACCTGTGCTTATTCTCGTGTATGCTTGATTGATTGCGTTTTATTATGAGCGTTCTTAATTGTGTAAGATTATTTGCGAAAATTATTATAAAGCGAGTTTAAAATTGTAATATGCTCACCGGTTGATGATGGTGGTAGTTTTCAGCTAACGAGATTGGATTGGCGTTTTGATGAGTTGATGGTCTTGAGCATGCTTTATTTTACTCGGTTATAAGTTGAGCTGTGTTCTTATTGTCTTTTTAATGTACGCAGCGAAATCCTGATAATGCACAAACCCCAAATACTCTTGAACGTCTCAACTCGCCCCCGCGTCTAAGAAAACCTGGTTGAATCTAAGAGTTCAGAGAGTTGAGAAAAAGATGCAAACCTCGTCGTTCGCCCGTCCGAGACAAACTCCTCCAAGTTTGAGGAAATCCTCTGGAGAAAATACACGAACTGAACGTTGACGGTCGTGGTAGACGACGACGAGGAGGAAAAGAGTGAAAAGAAAATGTTTCTAAGGCTTTCGCTTGTAAAACTGCTTTCTCGCGTAGCGTTGGTGTGGTTTGGGTGTACAAAGATAGTAGGGGAAAGAAACGGGGAAAATGATGAAACGAAACGAGTAGTGGATCTTAGCGTATGTTTCTTTATGTGAGTTGGTTATATGCGCATACATTAAGGAACTCAAATTGTAGCGTGTTTTTCGGGACCCACACCCAATCCTCTTATTTCAACTTCTTTTCACGTCGACGTGAAATAAGGAAGGAACGTTCGGTTGTGTCCGTACTGGACAGTTAGTTATTTTTTATCAAGTTCCGATGTTCAGTGTCTTGTTGGTAGTGTGAAAATGGACGTGATATGTTGTGTCGTGTAGTTTTTTTTAACAGGAGTTTTCACACGGGTGCTGGTCAGTCTCTTGGTCAGTTTCTATCGGGTTTTTTATATGGGGGGTTGGGGGGGATATAGCTTGCGCATGGGTGGGTGGTGGGGTTTTTTTTGTAAAGATGAAGAGTTATCTTATGATAAGGTTGAACTGGGTCATCGTATCTCAGAGTAAATAAGCGTGGGTGTGAGTGTGCACACAATCTTGTGTCAACACAGTTTCTTGGGGCAGTTTGCAATAAAAAAATAATAACACGCATTTCCTCCTGCGCAATTACACTCCTTCCAAGACGTTCAGTTGTTTCTTGGCCAATAGGTGTGTTTGCTACTGCTTTCTTAAACCACTAGTCTCTTGCACTCGTGTTCATACCCACGAGCCCGCACGAACCAAGCGAGAGAAAAGGGGTAAAAAAAAGTCGATAGAATCGCACCGCCTATAAGAAAGAGCGAACGTAAAAAGCCTATAAGAAAAGCACATAGTGTTTCTCAAGGAAAACTAGCGTACTTTCTATTGGCTGAGACGTGTGTTGAAACGAGAAGCATAGCTTCCTTACCATGTTTTAACTTTTCCTTGGAAGAAACGTGGGTTTTAGATTATGCGCGAGTGAGTTGGGTATTTTTTTATGTACACCACAAGGAGCATTAGGAGCATCGTCGTGAAAAAGACCAACGGCAAGGATATGAAAATGGAATATTAATAAAATCTTTTAGCATCGTGTCTTTGCAGATGAACCGCATATTTTAGGTTTTGTGCGAGGTATCCTGCTGAGGAGAGAGAGAGAGTGAGAGCGAGGCTGCTTCGCTTCTGTTACTAACGATGCTTTTTGAAGATGGAGATGGAAAAAATCGAATGTAAAGAAAATTTTGTGAAGAGCTCGTGTACACGCAGTGTGGAACTCAGCGTCTGAAAAACAACGAGTTCTCAGACACTCGAAGCTTATATGAGCTGTAGGTTTGGTGCTGGTGGTTTTCGGTTGTTCTAGCGAGAGAGTAGCAGCTATAAAGATTTTTTGCTATACGCTTCACATTGCAACGTCTTGTTCTTTCTGAATATTTTGAACACGAGAGTGTACACAAGAAAGGATGAGATGGTATGAGTGTAGAGGAGTCTGAGAAGAAATGGAGCGAGGTACAACGACCCTGGGTGTGTGGTTCTGTTGTACTTTTCGCAAAAGTATTGTGTAGGGTAGACTCCTCCTTCTCCAGATGGCCAATCTCTAAGAAGATGGGTATGAGAGGATGGACATGAAGGTTTTTTATGCTTGTTTCTTTTTTTTTGCGTTTTTTTCTTTTGAGAGTATTATGCAGAGAAAGTACGAACTTGGGTTGATGCTAGGGATAGCTTTTCTCTGAGAAATAAAGTACTTTTTTGTATGCTTCTTTTTATGTCGTTTGCTAATGAACGTATCTGTTTTGAGTAAACTGTGTAGCTAGTGTGTGAGCAAAGAAATCTTCCTTATCGACCGACCGTCGGAGATGGACGGACGGCGGGTGTTTTTACGTACGTGGAAAAAAGATGCAGTGGTTGTTTATGAGCGTTTTGAGTAGATTAGAAAGTCATTTTTTCTTACCATTTTGATGCTGTTCCGGGGGAAATGTTTTGATGTTATGATGTAGTGGGTTTTCACACGTTAGCGAACTACTCACAAGATTGTGTTTGGTCAGCACGTTTACACTTCACTTTTGATATAGAAATTTGGTGATGGGAAACAGGGAAATCACTTTCTTGATGAAAACAATAAGAACACATGGGTGGTAGGGATGATGGGGGTATTTCGGGTATCCTGTGGAGTGCTTTTAGCTGGATGGGTTTGTTGGGTTATGAGTTTTTAAGATGAGGTTTTGGTCATCTGGTTTAGTTTTTATGATTATTTTGGTAAGTGGGTTTGGGTTGTATGTGTAAGAACTTGGTGTGGTCACTAAGTAGTTAAGGAAATTCACTCGTGTCCGTCTCTGTGGAGATGTGGAACTGGAATGAAAAATGTTGGTAAGAAATTGGGATCAAGGTGGGAAGGTGAGTGTTAACAATGGCACGCGCCAAGATTGTCGATTGTCGGTTAAGAAATGTGTTTGTCTCGTGCCATTTAGCATGGACGCCCACGATTGAGTGTATTTAAAAAGCGGAATTTATATTCATTTGTGTGTGTAAGATGTGGTTGCATAACATACAAAGACGTTCATGAAAGTCGTCCGTTTCTTATTTTTTCTTGGGAGAGGAAGATTGTGATGAAAGCGTGTGGAAGGTATGGTGATAAAAGTTTGCTTTTCAATTTTTTGTTTGGATTGAGGTGTGTTTGTGGGTGTATGGGAGTAGCGGATTGAGGTTGGATTAGTTCAGTGTTCTAATGCAAAATGAGGATTTGATATTTTTAAAAAAAGTTTGTTAAAAGTCATAGGCAATAATGAGCTATTAGTTTAAATAGTCGAATTTACACAAAATGTCTAATATGCTTTCCATATAAAATACTCAACTAAAACAACATATTCATCAACTCGAATTAATTCCCTCAAAATAAAATACCACATCCAGACAAACATACATGATTCCCCCATCATCCCAAACTCCAACACACAAACCCAAACCGACATACCAAGCAACTCTGCCCAACACCACACAAGAATCTCCCTTTAAAAAAGCAACGAACAAGAAGCACGAGCTCCTTCAAAACTCAACTTCCTTCACATCTGTTCTCTCGTCTGCTCCTTTAACAATTTAAAGGGAACTCGCTTTTCTTACCTTTTTAAAGAACTCTAACTTTTTTACGTAACGGACAAGAAAGCTGATGCATTATACTATTGTACATCATTGAATTAAAAGCTGCTACAATGAGTTCTTGAAAGAAAAAGTCGAATAATAGGAGAAAACGGTCAAAATATGTTTAAAAGGGAAAAAACTGCCAGCTAATCTACTGTAGCATCTTGAAGGGATCTTTAAATAATTCATTTTTTTGCACGTGCTTTAAACATCTTCACATCTGCTTGAATTTTCATAGCAACGGACAAAATAGCTAGCTATCTTGCGATATCTTATCTAATTTGATAAGTCATGTCACAAAAAACAAGAAAATAGATACCCAGCAACCCAACCGACAAAAATAGCATAAAAGTAATTCTTCCAAGACCATTCATTTTACAAACCACTCATTCTTGAACAACACAGCAGCATATATCCATAATGAACCCACTTCACTCACTCACATTGACTCCCGATACCCAAAAAAACTTGTCGTTATGTTTCATCAACAAGTTATTACGTTCTTACGGTATTTTCTCACGACATTTAAACCCTCACGAAAACCCGGTTTCACGATTCCCCCTCTTAGTTTCTTCTTCCCCTTCTTTACTCCACAAAAGAAACTTTTCACGTTCCTAACCATCTTCCCCTTCTCCGGGTTGGTTCTCTAAGAATAAGAAGTAAAAAAAGGTAAAAATACTTGTTGAGCTTTTTTTCTCTATCGTAAATGGTCGTTTGGATCTCTATTGAATACGTGGAAGGAAAACAGATTTTGTGCTCGTGAGAATAAGATCGTGCCTTTAGGCAGGGTTGGGAATAAAAGATTGTGTGTTTTTGTATTCGATTTTTATTTCCTTCCTTCCTTTTTTTCTGCTATTCAGTGTGATCATCTCAGGAGGAGGGAAGTCGTGTCTTTTGTGTTGAGAGGAAAAAATGTACAAATTTTTTATTTCTTAAGAACCAATGGGGATGGGTATATGGGTAGAGTGAGGTTTGGTTTTGGCCGTTGGTTGGGTTTTTTTGGTTGTTGATGAACCGGTTTTCTTGAAGGGACGGGTAAGTTTGGATAAGATTTGTGAAAGATTTTTTAAATGGGATAGAAGAATTCGGGGATTGTGGAATGAATGGGAGATGCTTTTATACTCACCGTGTGAAACGTGTTGAGAAATTGGGATTGATGGGTATCGTAATTGTGAGTGTCGTTGGATGATGTTGTTTGGGATGAGGAATTTCGCAAAAGACTGGGTTTGAGAGGGCTCAGTGTGGTAAATGGAGAGTTGCTTAATGCACATTAGTTAGAAATTAGAATGGACATTTATGATTCGGATTTAAAATTCACATAAATGTCAGGCATGGTTTATGTGAAATCAACGGAATTTCGCAAATGGTTTGAGTTTTTGAATAGGTCAATCCGGTTTTTGTGAATGGGCAACGTGCATAATTGAATGGGATTTTGATGTCGTTATGAATCGTGTGAATCTTGGACTGACTGTGAGAGTTGTCTGTGTTTTTAAATCGGGGTACGTGCTCTATGGTTCTTTGGACAAGTTTTTTTGCTTGGGTTATGTGTTTTGGATTTAATTTGGAAATATCATTTGTTACAACTATTGCGCATTCTTTTGTTTTTACTGGATTACAGAGGTTTTATGTTGTATATGAAAAACGAATGAATATAAGCGGACTGTAACGGTAAATGTCTATTTCTCAATCTTGAATGATGGTGAGAATGAAAACTTGGGGTTTTTGTTTCTTTTACTGCAGACCATGCTTGACGACAGCTTAAATTAAGAATGGGTTTATATTATGATTTTTGATAACTATTGTGTATTAAAAGTTTCTTACTATTAGGTTATTGATTTCGAATGATTTTGGTTTGTTCAGATTTGTTTTTCAATGTATTACAGTAGCATGTATACATACCGAGTCATTTCCCAATCATTTATCATGAAAGTAAACTCGATTTTGCTACTCGGTTTTTGGTGGTGTTGGTCGCTTTTAAGAAGTTTTGAGAGCAAGCAAAAGTGATTTTGCTTTACCATCATACTTGCTATATAACCAGAAACGAGTATTTTGAGAGAACAGCGTTGGAATATATGCACAAGTTATGTGGTAAGGCTATCTGATATACATCGTGTTCTTAAATCGTACTTTTTGGGTATTTAATTTAGATATTTTTGAGATATGAAATTGAGCAATTTTTTTTGGCTAGATGTAGATGAATTGTTTCTTGAATTGTGTTCATGTTGGTTTTTTTAATTCTTTTTGGTAGTGTCTAAAATTTTGGTATTCATAATGACTAACAAATTGGAGATTTTTGATGAGATCAGATAGAGTATCGATTTTAAGGATATGTTGCAAAATGAACGATCCATTTAGGTATAAACTTAAGCAAATGTATAATCATTTGTGATTTGTCGTTTTAACTTTATGTTTAATTGACTCTTATCTGTGCATTTAGTTATACGTATTATCTTTAGCGCTAGTATTTCGTGTTATATTTTACATGAGAGCGACTGAGGAATTAAAATAGCAGGATCTGTAGTAAACGATTTACGTTAAACCTTTAATACCAGATTTTGATTTAAGGTTGCCTTGCTTTATCTCGTATAATATGCATACATCCCAATTTTCCCATAAACGGCATTAATTAATTGATCAAGACAATTATAGTCAGATTGTCAGGTTTTACTATTTCTTGATTGTATTTAAGCACTCGGAAAAACTAGCTTTACCGTCGTACTTGCTACAGCGACGATGATAAACATGGATTAAGGAACAGGGAAAGTGGAATAAAAGGGAAAGTATTTCTGTGGCTATCTAAGATGCGTCGTCTTTCTTAAATCGTATTCCTTTTAGTTATTTTTTTGGTTTGTTCTTAAAGTCGGCATATTTATTGGCAAACATAAACGATTTAATTGGGTAGCAGGTCAATAGAACGTCTGTCAGGGGAGCATGAACTTTAATGAAAAGAGATGGATTTAAAATTCTGTGGCTATAATCTGAGATTCTTAACTCGTGTTTCTTTGAGTAATTAAGTTTTTGATGTTTCTAAAGTTGGTATATTTACTGATAAGATTTTATAGAGTAACATATGCATATCAATCAGAGTTAATACCAAATGATCATCGACTTTAACTAAATTTTATGCTTTACAATTTCTTGTTGAAACTTCAATCGGTGCCGGTATTATATCGATATAGTATATTATCGATGAAGAAAAGACAACACACAAATCATATTGTCATTTTCCTGTATTTTCTTGATTATATGAAATGTACTAACATTGATGTTGCCCATATCTCAAACTCTCAACGATAAAATCCCTTGTGGCTATCTGAGATGTGGTGTCTTTCTTAAATCGTATTTTTAGTAATCAAATTTATTTGGTATATTTTCAAAGTACGTATATGTTTATTGGAAAATATAAAATATTTTACTTTGTAATAGATCAACTATTTTTCTTCTTTACAGTTATACATATTTTACAATTTATGGATTTAGGCTTCATGATTACTTGACTTTTTACTGTACATCGGACTACAAGTTAATTACAGTAGCATGTATACACCACATAATACAACTATGATGATACATAAACTATGGATAAATTATGATGATTGGTCAACTCAGTTAATTGCTCAAGACAACTCAACATACTCGTTAGATTGTCGGTTTTTTTACAAATTCTTGGTTCAAGATAGTTTATTTCACTATCGTCGATACACATATCTTGAAACAGCACGATAAACGTGTATCGTGTATTCAAACAGCAGCTAAAAGAAATTGTTCTAAGCAAATGAGAAACTAGCTTTAGCATTGTACTTGCTATACAGCGACAGTGCTGTGGTGATGAATGTTGGTTCAGGTTAGGAAAACAGGGAAAATATATTTCTGTCTGAGATGAAAATTATATCTGAGATGTATCATGCTTCTTAGCTCGTGTTTCTTTGGGTAATTAAGTTTTTTGGTATGTTTTTAAAGTTTGTATATTTACTGTGCAATAATTTCAATCAGAGTTAATATCAAGTGAGCATCGACTTTCACTATTTTGGAATATTTTTTTACAATTTGTTGCATAAACTTCAGTCAGACAACACATGTAATTTTTCTCTATTTTCTTGATTATATCAAATGTACTACCATTGATGCCCATATCTTCAACTCGTCGCCTCCACGAGAAAATCTTCATCCAAATAATTTTGTTGCATTTTTTTGTGAAATTAAGCACTCTACGCTATAGCTTCAATTTAGCAAATAGAACATGTGTATAATTCTTGTGGCTATCTGAGATGTGTAGTCTTTCTTAAATCGTATTTTTAGTAATCAAATTTATTTGGTATGTTTTTAACGTACGTATGTTTATTGTGAATATAAAAGATATTTTACTTCGTTTAAGATTAATTAAATTTTCTATTCTCTTTACAATCATTGATTACAATTTATGGATTTAAGCTTCATGATTACTTGACTTCTTACTGTACATCGGACTACAAGTTAATGTAGTTGTATTAAATAAAGCTTCACGTAAGCTCTTTTCTGTATTATATTTTGCATGCGAGTGATGGCTTTACGCTATGCGCTAGAGCTTCAATTAGCAGATTTCTTTTAGTAAAAATTATTTTATTTAAGGTTGGGCTACACTATCTCAAATCATTATCACTCGCATATCAACCCACCACAAATTTTCATATACATTTTAAACGCCACTAATTATCGATAAAGAAAAGACAACTCACCACAATAGATTGTCATTTTTCGGTAATTTCTTGATTCTATCAATATTACCAACACCGATACTACCCATATCTTAAACCCCTTCACCGATAAACCCCCTATCCAAACAACCCGACTATCAAGAAATCATCAACACATGAAATATTCATCCACGTTTCTTTATTCATGGGCTGGCTAAACACTACACTCTTATTCCTCCGCTTTTCCCGACGACTCGCCAACACTCTAGAGAAACTTTTCTACCAACTCGTATCTGAGAAAATACTCTACGAGAAAACCATATAACGCGGCAAAGAGTCTCGGGTTGTAAGGTATGTTTGATGCTTGTTCCCTCGTTGCTGGTTGTCTGGTGAAGGTTGAATAATTTAATTAGCATATTTAATTCATTGGGAGTACGTGTACGATTTCGTTTTTTTGGTGGGTTTTTTATTGGGGTCAAGCTTAGTTTGTATTTCTTTATCGTGTGTTGATAGGGTACGCCCAGGTGGTTAATAATTTAACGAAGGTGGATGGTGAAACGTGGCTGTTTTAGGATTTTGGGGTTTCGTGACCTTTATGTAATGGGGGGATTGGGGTTGAGGCTTGTGAATATTTTATTTGATGACGATGTTTTTAAAAAATGTTCGTGATCGTTTATCATGAATCATGAGACGGTGCTGGGTACAAGTCTTTTTCTTTTGTCATAAAAACAAGTATACTTTCTGCTGGTATCCCCGCATTTCTCAAACTTTTTACAATGATAAGTAGCCCATTTTCTTACTCAAGCACACTTGATCTCAAAATGATTCGAAAAAACCCGAGTATCCTTTTCCTGGTACATCTTTTTTAAAACTTCAAGTAGTCGTTTTTTTCTTTGGAGTGCGTATTCCCAGCAACTTGGTAGAGTTGCTGAGTTGACGTTGTTGAGTGTGCTGGAGTGGTGGGTTTGGAGATTTTACGTTTTCTTGTGAGTTGGGGAGTTGTGGGAAGAAAATGGGTTTGGGGATCGTTGGAACAACGACTAAACATGCATGTTTCTCCACGTGTCTGGGTTACTCTACCCGTTTTAATCCATTAAGAAAATGAGAAAAAATAGTCGATTGTTTTTAATTGATATTACACCGTGTCTTTAATGAACGGACGTGTGAGCGTGGCTTGTCTTGTTAGCGGGGTCTTTTTTGGGTGTGTGGTGTCTTGTTGGAGGAAGGCGAGAAGAGCTTGTATGCTCACGAAAAATACCCAAATTCGATTTTCTTAACCACTTTTAATTAATTTCGTTAAAAGGACGAATGTTTGTGTTCCAATTAAGCGTAATAGACTAGCATTTTAAAAAGTCCAACTTTTCTCAGAACTCGCAGTCGCTGAGTCATCCGTACATAAAATACATTTTCGCGAAACGTCTCAATAAACTGTGTATCCCATTTTCCGCAACAAAGTGTTCCGATTTTTAATGCGCTATCGTTCCTATTTCTCCCATCAAAAACGGATTGCTTGCTTTTATAGTCGAAAGCTGAAAGGTCAGTTGAGCATTAAAGCGGTTTACTGCGATTTTATACTCATCTTTTTTTGTCAATCTTTTGAGATTCGCGAGGGAGGGATTTGTGTGCTGACCGTTTGCGAAAATGTAAGAGGTTTTTGAAGAATGAAGGATTTTGTGTATACAGAGTTTTTGATCTTTTAAGACCGATTTTTAGTGGATTCTTTTTATGAAGCTCGCGTTATTGCTTTTGATACATTGTGTACGTTCTTATTCTTCCATCAAGCTTACTTGCGATCGAGTTAATAAAAATGGGAAAATAGTGCTTTTTTATGTACGCTTCCGTAAAATGTTAATTACTTGTTGGGCGTGGTCGGGTTAAGATTAGTTTTGGGTGTTCTGTCTTGTGTGGGGAATCTTCAGATAGTCGACGTTAACGTTACAGTTTACTCAACAGGTCTAGCATACACTCATCAATCGCATTAGAACCCATCAAGTCGCGTACATTTTTTACTACTTTTTTTCACTAATTACTTGACAGTCGACATGCAAAGTATTCTCTGAGAAAATTAATATACGGACGATCGTGTATGCGTGTTTTCTCTTGACTTGTGTGGCGAAACTCGTGTATTTTTTTAGGATAAGAGAGGATAACACACCGAGTCACGCGATTCCCAAGTAAAAATCCGGTAATGTGCATATTAAACACTTTTGGCAGGAGATACGGGAGAGAGAGAGGTACGGTCGTAAATAATTCTTAATGGGTGCTTTTTTCGGTGTTTTAATTGATTAAAAAAATGAGTGTGTTTGAGAAGGGGTTTTCAAGATATTGTGGTTTGGGTTTGAGATTTGAGGATTTCACGTAAAATGTTGGGTTGGGGGTGAGGGGCATCTTGTGGGGGAATACGTGAACTAGTGAGGATGGAAAAGTGAACAAAGACGAGGGTTAGAGTGGGGTGATGTGGTGTTGTTGTGTGGTGGTAGATGGGGTTGGGTGTGTGGATATGGAGGTGGGTAGTAGAATATCAAAGAGATGTGATGTGAATCAAATGCATGAAGTGCAAGTGTAGTAAAAACTTTTATAAGTGTTTTTCATGATAAGATGATAAATGCATAACTTTTTTCAACAAATACCATATCATATCACCTCACCAAACTTTAAACTCTTATGCGATCATCCTCACAAAATAATCCAAACACACAACCCAAAATTATTCAACTACCCATCGCATTCATTTAATCACAAAATTGTACAAAAAATTACAAACTTACATATTTTGCGTGTAAAAAAAATAAAACAAGCGAAACACTCGTGTTTAAAAAAAGCTCTATATACTTGAGCGCTGACACACTCGACTACGTATTTTATTTAAAACGTAAAAAAAGCGTGAGAAATATACACAATACAGTTAACCTAGGCCCTTAGTGTATCCTCTCCCGAGAACTGTTGAGGTCCGTACGGGTGTTTGAGTTGACACGGGTGTGGTGATGATGTGTTGGGGTGCGTCGGCTTCTTTTGTACTTGGATACGTCTTCGGTGAACACGTCGCCTGGAATATAAAATCAAAAGTTAAATAGTCGTTCGATAACAAATTAAAATGAATGTACCAAAACCCCACTCACCAGTCCTCAACGCCGATATCAAATCATCAAACTCCCCAACCCCCCCACCACCACCACTCCCACTAGACCCCCTACCATCCCCCCTCTCCCCACCATCCCTAACACTAAACCCCCGCTCAACAACCCTCCTCCCCCCTTCACTCCCCCCACCACCACCACACCTCCTCAACGTCGCATCCATAGCCCTCTTCTCCTCACTCGCCCTCCTCTCATTCTCCCCCCTCGCCTCCCCAAACCCAACCAAAAACTGGTCAAATATCCCAAAAAACTCGTCCACATCCTTAAACTCCTCCCCAAACAACCCAACACACTTGAAAAAACTAGACTTCATGTCTGCAAACAGGTCCTCAAGCTCCTGTATCCTACACACTGCCCCACTCAGAAACTCCCGAACACTTGGTAAGAACCTGTCACCAGTCTCCATCTTTTGCAACCCACGTTGGAACTCTACCTCCCTGTGCACACAGTCCAGTCCTGACCGCAGATAACCCATGTCTTTTTCCAACTCTGTCAACGACACCTTTGCAGCTCCTCTCACATGCGACAGCTCAGACTCAATGTCTGCCAGCTCTGTCCAGTGGTAGTCGACCTGGTGAGCCAAGTAGTTCAAGAGGTTTTGGTTCCGCTGATTTGACTTTGTGTCTGCGAGACGAGTTAAACTCAGCAACCTAAACGCGTACGCATTCCCTCTCGACTTGTTGCCGTTGAGGTAGTTTCCAAGTGCTAGGATCACCTGTGGAATAAACTGATTTAGTAACTGACCAACAAGCAAGTGTACCAAATACATTAAACCCCACTCACCTCCAACATCTTCCTCAACTTCCGACTCCTCGTCACCTCCCTACACCCCTCCAAAACCGTCCTCATCCTAACATTACTCTCCTCAACAATATGAGGAAACCTCTTTTTATACTGCAACACGCGCAACCTCTCCTCATAATGCGTAATCTTTGAAATCTTCAACAAAAAGCTATCAGCCCTCGCCAAACACACATCTTCATTCTGCTCCTCCAACAACGCGACCTCCTCCGCACTCGGCGTAAACTTGAGCAGCTGCTCAATCATGTCCAGAGGTAGGTTATCGCTAACGTCCATACTTAGGATTGCGTTGCAAATCTCCTCGTCGCTCATTTTTAGTTTTGAGAGGAGGATCGTGCAGTTTTGGGCTCGGCGGCCGTCGATTACGCTTATCAGTCTTTTTGTGTGGTTTGAAGGTCGCTTTAGTGTGGATGTTAGTTCGGGGGGTGGGGAGTCGAGGGAGCCGTTTTGTAACGAGGCGTCGGTGATCGTGCCGTTTGGTTGGGATTTTTGGTAGGCTGAGAACAGGCGGTCGATTTCGCGGAGGTCGAGGGTTGAGTACACTACTGACTCGTCGAGCTCTGTCCATAGTGTTCCTGTTAGCTTTGTTTCTGGGAGTTTGGACCTGGAATGGGGGGTAATGCGGTTAAATGCGTATTCTTTTTAATATATTCAACTTTGTTAACTCACCAGTTAAAAGACTTTAGCGGGTTCGAAGCATAAGGAATCTGCTTCGGCTTCGACTGAACCATAGGCACAGGAACCATCGGAGGCGGTATCGGCCCCCCATTGCAAAGAGGTGGAGGCGGTGGTGGTATCCCACCCGACATGATAGGAGGAGGTGGAGGTACACCCCCAAACCCACTCGTCACTCCCCCAACACTCATCATTGGAGGTGGAGGTGGTGGTGGTACACACGAACTCTGAGGTGGTGGTGGAGGTGGGACGAAGCTAGGTGGTTGTGATGGAGGTTGTTGGGGTTGAGGTGGTCTATTGTTTGACTCTACATTGTGGTTGCAGACTTGAGCTTCTTCGCCCATCTTTTTTATCTTGAGTTCGAGCTCTGCTACTCGTTGGGATTCTTCTAGGCGCATGAGGGACTCTTTTTCAAGGCGTTCTCGGAGGCGGGTTATCGTGTTTTCGAGGTCTTCTATTTTTTGGATTTTTAGCTCGAGGTCTTGTTCCTTGCTCGTGAGGTTTGAGCGGATTAGATTGTTTTCGCGGGTGAGGGAATCTATTTTTTCTAACGTTGCTGTTATGCGTTCCTCTTCTTCGAGGCTAAGAAAACAATACGTTTAGTTAGTTAATTAGTAGCATTAACATGTTTGTAAATAAATTAACTATACAATTAAACTGCACAACTTACTTTTTCACAAGCTCATCAACGTGTATGTCAGGAACGACAATATGATCTGGGTCATCAACATCCTCGTTTGCCTCACTATTCTCCCTTTCTTTTTGAAGTACAATCTGCTGGATGAGCCTGTCGATGAGGACCCAGTGGTGGGGTGGTGGTCCTCCAATGTTCACTAGCGATAGTACCCACATTTTTAGAATTTTGTAGTTTTTTCGGAATATACACACGAGTGGGAACATAATTTTTTACAAAAATGTAATGTTGTGGGGTGAATTGGGAAATTAATTAAATTGTGATTAAATTTTACTTACATGGTAACATGAGGAGGTGGGTTAAGATTGATTGGAGGTTGACGTATGCGTAGCTATGGGATAGGCGCATCTTTACTAGTTCGAACATTTCGTCGACGTTTTTTGTGTTTACGTGGGTCTGTGGAGGAGCAGAATTTGTTAAATAACTTGGATTCAAATGTTAAGTGTATTTAAATGTGTTTACTCACCTCTCCCCACCTCCTACTCAACTCCTTCTCATCCTCCATCCTCACCATCTCAAAAAAGTCAATATGCTTATCCAACGTCTCGTTCTCAAATCCCCTCAGCTTCCCAATCACCGGCTCTATCCCCAACATTAACAGCTCGTATCTCAAGTGAACCCTAAACTCCATCGACTTCTGACCCGGTCCATAAGATAGCACCGCGTTCAGAAAACTCATAATAGCCGTTTTTAAACTGACATCTTGGCGGTAAGGTCCTGTAGACCTGTCTAGGTCGTTGATTATCGTTTGGAATCGGGCACGTTCTCCTGCGAATGTTTGGAGGTGGTCGATGCTGTTGAGGACCTTTCGGTGGCCTCCTGGGACGAGGCATACGGCGCCGAGGATTTCGAGTACGTCTGTTTTGCATTTTATTGATTCGCCGGCTAACGTTGTGGCGATTGTTGTGAGGGCGGTTTGGTGGGCGAGGACGTGGGCGCGGCCGGTTGTGTTGTTCATGAGGGATTTGACGCATGTTATGACGTGGGGGTGGGAGGTGGATTTTGAGGGGTTTGAGAGGATTGAGAGGAGGGTTTGGAGGCCTTGGAGGTCGAGGAAGCGGTGGACGAATGAGTTTGGTTGGGTTCGGAGGGCTGTGCGGAGGGATTCGTAGAGTTTTGTTGGTGGGGTTTTGTCGTCGATTGGGGGCTGAATGGGGAAAGAAGAATATAAATATTGATATAACAGTTTGTAAGGATATAATTAATTATGCATTTGTGCTAAGACTTGTTTAGTTATAGGTTGTCTGTAATTTTAATTAGTTAGTGATTAAAAGTAGCTTACCATGAGGTTGTTCACCCTGTCAATGTAGTACTCGGGGGAAAATGAGACTAGCGTGCTGTTTTCGTTTTCCTGTGTGATTTTAATAGATTTGTGATTTAATTGTCATGATTTTTAAATGTGGTGATTAATTAAACTGCGCCTTACATTTTTACGACTGCAGTAGATCTGCCATTTCTTTTCGATTGGGAGGCTGAGCATTGCCGTTTTGTTTGGGAGGCTCAGGTCGAGTTCGTCCTGTTTAAATTGGATAAGTATTAATTGTCGTGGATTCTCGAAGTGATTGGTATATTTCAAGCATTATGGAAGTTTTGCATTTTAAATATCATCTAAAATTCAGAGCTTACGAATGTTACTAAAAAAACTAGTGCGCTAGCAGTGGCAAATGGCTAATTTTCATACCCATGATTTCATTGCCAATATTTTGGTTTACTTGAAATTATATGCATTTTAATTAACAGTATATGTTTGATGTAATTATAAAAAATGAGTGGATAAAACTGAGGGAAAAAGTTATGTTATTCTAGCTCTCGTTTTTATCAATTAATCGTTTTATTTATGATTTTATTTTCTTCCAGTGTTTCATGAATTATAATGACCGACCATATCTTGCAAAATTACTAGTTTCGCATTGCTCTTGTTCGCTTCTTTAAGCTAGTAACTAGTTAATTTATTTCATAGCATAGTTTACGTAGACTGGGAGAGCATCAACGGCTACTGACCTGAGTGACCTGTCCCGGTAGAAAAGCGTAATAAGTTCCAATTCAAAAGTATCGGTATGTAAGTTTACCCAAATTCAAAGTGACTTTTCAACTGTAGCTAGATTTCGTTTTTTTGGTTTATAGCTAATGATATCAGCTAATGTGTATGCACTACGCACTCTCTAAAATATATGGCGCGTGTATTCAGGTTTAGTTATTTCGTGTTTCATATTTTTTCAAACAGTAACTGCTTGATATCGCGTGTGACAAAAAAGTCTTGTTATAATTTTCAGAGTTTAGTTTCAATGCCAATATTTTACTTGAAATTACACATGCGCTTGTTTTTAACAGTCTGGTCACTCGTGTCAAATCATTGAACAGTGTTTAATCATTAAATTGTAATTTACAAGTAAGTACGTAAATATTTTAAGATCATGCATGCTCGTGTGATTTAGTCATCTAAACTAAGACATTAAAATAACCATGGACGTCGCAACGAAAAAATCCCAACTGGGACATTTTTCATATTATTTTAAAATACAAGTCGTTTATCGAAGATTTATTAAGCGTCAAATTTTTTTTGATAAAAAACTGACAATGAGTGCGACTAATTTAAAATAACTGTCGATATCAAGTATTTAAACACTGGAATCAAGGTTTTATAACTTGTTTTGAATGTCTATGTTTAGAATAGTATTGCGACTATACTGTCTTTTCTCACTATCTAATTCGTTTACTATTATAGTTACATAGCTTAACCGTTCAGGCAAATGAGTATACATTCTAACTGTATATACCCTAAACCTCGATACGTTTGAACACCAAAATATTAGTAATCAGCTCTAACTAAATTCTAACTGACTTTAATGATTTCACCTGTCACTAACTTTTGTTTAAATGACTAGTAAAAAGATATTCGGTTACAAATGTACATACGTTCATTGCATATCTAAATATTCTCTTGCGAAATTAAACTATAAACTAAACGCTTCACCAAATTAGCAATTAAGGTCATGGCTTATCTTTTTTACTATAGTTTTACATCAATGCGTTATATTTCTCAGTGCCAATATTTCGGTTAACGTGATTTACTCCTGATTTTATGGCGATACTCTTTATGTAAAATCGTTAAATATCACGTTTAAATTGAAAAGGTTAAAACAAATCTTTACGATTACGCAAGCATGTCACCTAAACGTTAAACTCATCATATCATTTCCAGTATTAACGACTCGTTAAAATGTCTTTGGTCATCTTTAACATCGTTTTATTTAATGAGTCATTTAGTTCACTGGATATCTATGTTGTTTGATTTTTCGAACAATTTTAACCAGTTGATTAATCTTAATCTGTGACGTAAATGATTTGTATGACAATTTTAATATTTACGTATTGGCATTCAACTCTACCTAAACTCAAACTAGATAGTTCTCACTTGTGACTAAAACTTTCGTTTTTTAAAATGATTGGTAAACATGCACCCATATTCACACATATCTAAAACTGCTATGATATTGTGAAATTAAACTATAAAGTTGACGTTTACTCCTCTGGATTAGCTATTAACATTAGCCTTAACATTTTTAACTATCGATCTACATCAATACGGGCTAAAAATCTCATGCCATCTACCTTTCTCATTGCCAATATTCGATTCATGTGATTTAACGACATTATTCTTCATTTCAAATCATTAAAACATCACATTAAAATACAAAAAGGTTAAAACCCAATCTCCAAAATTACGAAACACCATCATACTAAACTCACCCTACAATTTCCAGTACCCATAACAACCCATAAACTACGTTACCCACCATTAAACCCCACCAAAATCACCCCCATAAAAATTGATGTAGGTTAGTATACCTCATTTAAACCCTAATTAACATAACACAACACCTCCAAAATAATCATGCTAATCAAACAACCTGTCAACGTGCTCAAACGTACTTTTATTACCAATTTATAAAATAATCATACTCAAAGCTCTTAACCTACACGTTCATTAAAGTACAAAATTCCTCGCGTACGAATGCACACATTACCATACGTTTACTCTACATCACAGTAATGACATTCAAATCAAATGCA
>JAQFXM010001041.1:0-37078 GCA_034693345.1 Entomobrya multifasciata | reverse complement strand
AGTTCGGGTCATGCCATGTGTATGCACCTGGCTGTTCTGCTCGGGTGCTTGAACGTAGGTCCTGATTGTGACCTTGTATGTGGTCATTCGGGAAAAAGATGGTCACCATTGCATTTTTCGAGTCGAAATTAGTATAATAAGTTGAATTTCATGGGGATTGGCTTTGTATGAGTCTTGCAGGTCCCTTGTCAGTTGGCTATTTTCATCAATTCACATGGAGACACCATGGAGATGCTATAAGTATAAATACCCACAAAATAAAAGTACATGCTCATTAATATGTAAATCTAGGTATGATATGTTTAATGTCAACAAAATTACTATGTAAATTAATTTAGGTTTTATTCTTTTTCTTGGCAAAATAAATACTTTTGCAAGATACAACACTCAGGTAAAACGTTTAGTAGAAAATTAGCAAACATTCGTAATTTACGAGAAAAAACCATCATCTTTGTTTAAATTGAAAAACTGCAACGTTATTTATCATGTCAACATTGTTTATCATTCATTAATTCATGAGGTATCACTTTTAATAATATATCACAGATATAATATAAGTTCCGTCAATCATTCATTCGAAACGAGACTGTGATGCAGACTATGCACTTATCACTATCACAAATACTATACATCGAATCACTGTACTACACAAGTGCCTGCATCCAATTCAAATATTCTGATTTTCATCATTAGGAAAATATCCATATCCAAACAGTTCTGTGTAAAACGAAAAAAGCACACGTTTGACATAATGAACAATGCATAAATCTATTATCTATTTTATATAACTCGTTTGGAAAATGTAGTACCTGTGTAGTAATTATCTTTGGCAAAGAAACTACGATTGAAATCTAAATCAGCATACTCATTGTCGGGTATTTCCCCTCCTAAATATTCTGGCAGTATATCAGGGCTCACCTCGTTGTGACATTGGGTTAAATCATGGCTGTGGAAATGAACCTGTTCGAATAAAATTGAGCATGTTCAAGCAAGGTTGAATCACTTAAAATACTGGAAACATTTTTTTAAATTTCAGAAAATTTATAATCTACATACTCGATTTCTGATTTTTTCTTTTAACAAAGGCTTTAGCAAAGCATAGGTATATGTGAACAGCAATGGACTTCTGATAACGTGAAAGCCTTTAAATCTGACTGGAATCGTTCCTTGAATCATTTTCGAAATCGTTCGTAGCCTTGAAAATGTATACTGTTTGGCATGACCAAAATCATATCCTTTGAAATCACAAACAAAAACAACTCCCAAACGCTGGGTGTCCAAAGAGCATCTGGTAACCTCATTCAATGCCATGATACATGATGCTAATCCCTTGTCTAAACTGTACGTGCGGCTTGGCATGCGTTCT
Source organism: Entomobrya multifasciata (assembly GCA_034693345.1). Lineage (NCBI taxonomy): Eukaryota > Metazoa > Arthropoda > Collembola > Entomobryomorpha > Entomobryidae > Entomobrya > Entomobrya multifasciata. Next base: position 35,712 of record JAQFXM010001041.1, on the reverse strand, counting down.
ATTAAATCAGACATCATGGTAATATAATATAATTGCCATTTTAATTTACATAAACTTCTTCTTATTGACATAATTTTTACCCATTCTTGAAAGAAGCACAACTCGTCCCTTGGAATCCCTGCTTTTGAGTACTGCGATGCCCAACGAATCAAAGAAATACTCTTTTTGAATGCTTGGTAAGAAGTACATATCACCGTGCAATGAGCGACAGTCCAGCAAATATTTAAATAATGAATGCACTTGTGTAGCTGTTTGATCACAATCAAATTTTCGGCTCCGAAGACACCGTTCCACAATTTCATCTATTCCCGGAGGAAATCTTAAATCTGGATATTCCTCTGCAAGTATGCGCTTTACTTTTTGCACACACTCTGACAAATTCACCCTAGTTTCCCCAATTTCATCTCTGGCAGCAGCACTATATTTCTGCAAATTTTGTGGCGAACAAGCCATTTTGCCAATTTTTCTAATTCGAAACCTTTATTTGAATTTCAGGTAGTTTCGGTAGACAAAATTTCACTTTATTTCAAATGGGACATCAAGTTTTGTAGGTATCAGCTGCACTACACTTAAATTTAGACTGTGTAGCAAGTGGTACGTGAATTCGACTTTTATGTTAAATTCAATGTAACTGCATCTCTGCAGCACCACATAACACTATGGCATAATCCTTTTTGGTTTGATGCGTGGTTTTTTGCAGGAAGCGTTTGTGCAAAGAAGATACGATTTTCGCATTCTATACAGTGTGATCATTGAACATACTGTTCGACTAGTTCTGTCTAATGATGATGTGTTGACCTTACTCACTGGTGGTTCATTGATTCGCTCACACGTGTGTATATAGGGACTTATAAAACAAGTATCGTTTTGAAAAAATCTCATTTTTATTGAGCATTTTTTAAACACGTGCGGTGATAAGACTTGCGATTTGTGCATATAAATATACATGCATACGTTCATAAAAACTTGTCATTTCACTTCGTCACTGCATGCAATTCAATGCAAGAAAATCTTAATGCTTTTTTAACCCACTTTTAATAAAGTTGATAATGTTATTTATATTCACATTTGATTTGTTTCCAAATCAAAGTTAGTTACAATTAATTCGGTACTCATATTCTACCATGTTTAGAAGATTTTTTCAAAAATGGCCCTGAGGTGCATTGAATCTAGATAGAGGGAAAGATGAAAACCTAAAGCCACATATGCAAACTTTCCAGTAGCTGGTATCGGGAACCAGGCCACCGCGCACATGTGCCAGTCAATGACAGATAAGTTACTAACGGGCTTATCTTGCACATTTTGTAAGTGAATTTAGTGTCTTCTTGTTGATCTCGATTCACCTCATGACGTGTATTTACAAATTAAGCTGTGAAGCATCATTTGATAATCATCATAATATGTAAATATGGTTTGTCTAAATTTATCAATAAAATTTAGTTCAAGCTTTTTTATATGCAAATAGTCATACCGGAATAATTCTTTAACGGCAATAGATGCTTTTACGACGTGCTTCAGGTGAAACAAATGTAAGATAATTAGAAAGTGTAATCGTAATTAACAATTAGCTTAACATCAATTTTATGTTAAAACGGAAAAAAAATGTCACATTCAGTTTTCTTCTTGAAGTATTGGTTTAATAACTAACATCATAGATAAGTTTCGAAAATCAGTAGTTAATTTACAAGGAGACTGTATGATACTACGATGCGTTTCGTGACCATCCTTATCATAGACATATCGAATGGCTAGTATCTCTACACCTGCATTCAATTCAGATGTTTTGATTCTCATCATTTTTAGGAAAATAACCATATCCAAATAGTTCTGTGTAAAACAAAAAGCAAGCGTACGTTCAAAATGAAGCACAAATAAAAGTCATAAGTTATTAAATAAAATGGGAAATTTAGTACTAGTACCTTTGTAATAGTCATCTTTGGCAAATAAGTTACGATTGAAATCTAAATCAGCATACTCATTGTCCGGTATTTTCCCTCCTAAATATTCTGGCAGAATATCAGGGCTCACTTCCTTGTGAAATTCTGTCAGATCATGACTGTGGAAATGAATCTGTTTAAAGTAAATTTAGCATGTTCAAACTCAGATCCTGACTAAATTCACTTGGCTTACAAATTACCTTTCTAAATATTAGTATTATATTATACGTACTCGGTTTCTGATTTTTTCGCTAAGGAATGGCTTTATCAATGCAAAAGTGTTCGCGAAAAACGATGGGCATCTGACAACGTGAAAGCCTTTATATCTGACTGGAATCGCTCCTTGAATCATTTTCGAAATCGTTCGGATCCTTGATAATGTAAACTGTTTGGCATGACCAAAATCATATCCTTTGAAATCGCTAACGAAAACAACCCCCAAACGCTGCGTGTCCACAGAGCATCTGGTAACCTCATCCAACACCATGATACAAGAAGCTATTCCCTTGTCCATATTGAAAGTCTGGCTTGGCGTGCGTTCTGTTAAATTTGATTCCGCAATTAGATTAAATTCCCATTGTCATTTACATAGATAACTTCGTCTAATTGATCATAATTTTTACCCATTCTTGATAGAAGCACAACGTGTCCTTTCGAATCCCTGCTTTTGAGTACTGCGGCCCCCAAAGAATCAAAGAAATACTCTTTTTGAATGCTTGGTAAAAAGTACATGTCACCGTGCAATGAGCGACACTCCATCAAATATTTAAAGAATGAATGTACTTGTGCGGCTGCTTGTGCACAATCAAATTTTCTGTTCCGAAGACACCGTTCCACAATTTCGTCTATTCCGGGTGGAAACCTTAAATCTGGATGTTCCTCTGCAACTATGTGCTTTACTTTTTGCACACACTCTGATAAATTCACCCCGGTTTCCCCAATTTCATCTTTGGCAGCATCACTATATTTGTGCAAATCTTGTGGCGAGCAAGCCATTTTGCCTATTTTTCTCAATTCCTAATTTTGTTTGAATTTAAAATCAAATTGTTCGGATGGAATGAATTAAATTTCATTAATTTTAGAGCCAAATCCCGTTTTGTAGATATCATCTGCAGTAAACTTAGATTTCGACTGTGTAATAAGTGGCAAGTAACTTCGACTTTTATGATGCACCATGCACTTCACTGATCCGACTTTGTATTCAAGGTAACTGCGCCTGATGCACAGACATCACTCGACTCAATTTCAATTGGTTTCATAAGGTTATTGCAGTAAACACCTGTACAGATAAGAGATGCAGAATTAGTATGCAGAATGTGAATATACTAATCGTTTATTTTTAAATTTAATTTGTAACAATTGCAGTTATAAGATTGGCTAATAAATGCATGACATACATGCATGCAAAAATTGTCATATCATTTCATCACTGAAAAAGTGCAAAGTGCAAACAACAATGCCTTTTGGTTTCTAAACCCACTGTAAAGAAGGCTAGTAATGGAAAGTTTGTACTCACTTTGGAAATACTTTATAATTCGGAAGCTCTGTGTATGCACGTTTTAATTTATCTTTGATGAACAAATTAATAATTTTCAAGTCCAAAGTAGTTACAATTTAATTTGGATCGTGATCGTACCCGTTAACTTTCATTAATTGGGAATCGGGAGTGATCCATCGGATCTAGATGGAAAGACAACATTTAACCTCTGGACATGTGGACAAAGTTTCCAATTGATGTTAGGCTCTACATAAAGGCATTGGTTGTCAATGACAGATGTGTTACCAAAATGCTTAACGTGCATGTTTTATTTTTATGAGTGGATTTAGTTTACTCAAGTTGACTTTGGTTCTCCTCATGACTTAAGCGCATTTTGAACTGTGAAGCATCATTTGATAATCATAGTATCATTTGTGCATGCAGTGCATAATTTTAATCTGTTTCACAGTTTCAGTGATGCAATTTTCAAAGTACTTATTTCCAACACTGCCAAGATAAATGAAACAGGTATAGAAATCAACATTCAACCAGGTTTCGTTCTCATAGAGTGTCATTGTCTTGACAATAAAAGTATGTTCATCAGTCGAAATGTACGCTATTAATATGCACCAGATAATGTCAGTTATCCGTTAAGTAAAAATAACTTAATCCGTAAAGTAGTTAGTACTTTTACACCCTTTTATTTAATTTTACAGTTTTTATTGTTTTGTACACATCAAAAATCGTAAATCCAGATAAAATATATTGAATCTGTTGAATTTTCGAATCTTTTTTTACTCATTACTCAGAGTTTTAAATGTAACTATCATTATTTTGTACTTGGCGATCTTTAAAGCCCCAATTTTGGCATTCATCAGCCAAACTGCAAATGCAACGCATAAAGCTGTGTAGAAATATATTATTCAAAATTTATTTTATTAGCAGCGACGTAGAGTTTACAATGTGAAAAAATTTAACACTGATTCCCCCCGTAAATGGAAGATGTCAGATATCCATATCTATATAAATATTTATGTACACAATTTTAATTTTACTGAAACTTAGGTTTCCTGATTTTCAGTGCCAAAATATCCGTGTCGAAATAATTCTGCAACAGAAACGTTTACAATTTTTTTAAAAATCACATACTATTTAACAGATATTTGAAGAAGGTATATTACAAATTAAATAGTTTACCTTTGTAATATTCATCTTTTGCAAAGAAATTGCGATTGAACTCTAAATCAGCGCAGTCATTATCCGGTACTTTCCCTCCCAAAAATTCTGGAAGAATGTCTAGACTGAATTCCTCATGAAGTCCTGTTAAATCGTTACCATGACAATGAATCTGAAAAGGAAAATCACAATTTATTTATATCTGCAAAATTCGTGCCTGAAGAACTTGAAATGTTTTTCAAACTAGTAAAATTGAAATTATAATTTCAGTCTTACTCGGTTTTTCAGTTTTTCGTCAATAAACAATTTCATTAGCGCAAACATTACTGTAAAAATGTAAGGATTTCTGACAATGTGAAGCCCTTCAATGTTCACTGGAATAGCACCTTGAATCGGTTTTACACTCGCCTTCATTCTTGAAAATGTAAACTGTTTGGCATGTGCGAAATCAAATCCTGTCATATCACAGACAATGACAACTCCCAATCTTTGTGTATCCACGGAAATTCGTGTTATCTCATCTAACATCATGGCAAAATTTGCTATATCTTTATCCACCTCATATGTTGATCTTGGCAATCGATCTAGTAAATCGAATAACTTTTTTTAAATCCCGAAATCTCAAAAAAATAGTAGACTACTTTACAATATTTACCCATTCTTACAAGTAGCACCATGCGACCCTTGGCGTCCCTGTTTTTGAGCACGGCGACCCCCAGTGAATCAAAGAAATACTCTTTATGCATACTTGGCAAGAAATACATCTCTTGATGCATTGATCGACATTCAAACAAATATTCAAAGAATGAATGAACTTGTACAGCTGCTTGTTCGCAATCAAATTTGCGAACCCTTAGGGACCGTTCTATTAATTCGTCAATGTCGGAAGGACACCTTAATTTCGGATATTTTTCAGCGATTATGCCTTTCACTTTCTGCGTGCTTTCCAGAATATTTGCACCAGATTCTCCAATTTCTTCTTTAGCTGCATCGCTAAGCTTTTGTAAATCTTTTGATGCGCAACCCATTTTTGTTTGAAATTTTCAAAACTTAAAAATAGTAATATGGGCAAGTTTTCTACTTAGGATGCGTTTTCAGCGGGTGCCAAGTGCCAAGATTGGACTAAAATGGCATTTGTTACACCAGCAGCATATTTTTTAGCTTATATGTATTTTAGCCGAAATCCTGTATTGTCAGTTAGTTAATTTAGGTGCATGGCATTCTCTTCTGCTGTTGTTATGTAATCTTTTGTTATTCGGATGCTGATATGATAATGATACGTTTAGTGAAGGTGATACATACATTTAATATTCAACTTTTTATCGTACATCCAGGAATGGTTTTGGTTCTTCATGTTGACCTTCGTGATGTTCTTTGCGTGATGTTTTTCACAGCTCACATTATGAAGTTTTATTGAAGAACCGCCTTAGTAACTTTATTTTTTACGATTCAATATGTGATGTGTGGAAAGATGCGATTCTTTCAATTATTTGATAATTTTCTCACAGTCATCAGCTGCATAATGAATAGGCATAGAAATAATTTTTTTGTATGAAATAAAAGGTTGAACCATTTATTTTGTCCAGACAGAGATTAGTTGACACTGACCAAGTGACCATGTACATTAAAATTAGCCATTTGATAAGATAAAGATCATCAGACAAAATACTCAACAAAATTTCACTGGTCAGTAGTCATTTTTAACTGACATATTTACTTTTAAGGAAATGCTTTTTTTAAAGTAGTAAATTATATGCAAGTATAACAAATTCGAAGTGTCATACTTTTGACTTTTTATTATTCAGTTCATTTGATTTAGGATTCAACCTTATTTCACCATTTTTGTTTAGTGTGTATATTGTATGGAGCTCTGTGTACTGTGTGTCATGTTTTAAAATATTTTATTTTTTTCTTTGTTTTGCCCTGAACTCCTAACTAACTATAACTGTGTCTCTATTACGTATCATCACATGCATGCAATGGAAAATATATTATATTATGTTTAGGAAGTGAATGAGAATGTCATTTTTAGTTCACCCAAGTTCAAACGGATTATAACCATAAATAAATAAAAATTAATGACACGAACACATCGGAAACGAACCATTTATAATTATATAGGTACATAATATTTTTTTTTACAAAACTTTACATTTTCGACCAAGCTATAATTACGAACTGTATTTTTATAAAATACCTATTTACTTTTTACCAGCATAAATTTCTGCGCATTAAATAAAATGGTACGATTGCATGAAATCCGATAGCGTATGTACTGTACTGCTTTGATGTTACAGATCACAGAATAGTATTTGTATTTTATCAAATACCCTATTTAATAAGTTCGATAATGACTGATAAAAATACATTGTTTTAACAAAGCTGCAATGCAATGAACAGGTGTACAGATTTACTTTTTATTTCCGTATGCAATGCAATTTATATGCTTATCATTAAAACCACAAATGTCAACCTCAACTTAATCAACAAAAATTTGTGGCCAAAGTAGCACAGATAAAAAAAGAACAATGATAAGCACACGTCACGTGCACGCTCCTCTAGTCAGCAAAAATTTAAAGTGAAATGAAGCGTCAGCAAAAGCAACCCAAATTATCTTGCCTCTTGGATTGCTTACGTGAGAATTGAAACAAAACTAAACAAAATCCAACAAGTACATACATTTATCCATTAGGAATTTGGACTCTCCTTCTCCGTAAAAAATATCCTAAAAAATAGCCAAGCAATCTGCACTCTCATCCTAGTAATCATTATCATCATCATCATCACATCAATCCTAGAGAACGCATAAAAAAGTTGGAAAAATATAAGTGATTTTTTAAGTGCATGTGTACCGAGAGAAACAAGGCGACTACACAAAAGACTGGCAAAAGTGCAACGCTCCTCACTCCTCACCAGTTCAACTTCAACTTGAGCAGCGTTTGTGCTCCTCTGCCTGCCTGTCCGTAGAGATATAAATTACTTAATGCATTCAAAAATGCCAACAGTAATAATATTAAATTGCATGAGAGTCTTTTCTTTCTTTATGGCAGAAAGACAAAGTCTAACCCTTTTTTACTGTCTAAAATCCACACATTACCATTCACACACACTCGCCGCTTTGATGATCCTTATAACTAAACTGTTTTGTTTTTTATGACTGTAGCTGCCTGGCTGACTTGGCTTTAGCTTTTGGCTGGTCTGTTGGCTCCTGCTTACTCATTCACTCTTTTTTTTTCAACAAACACATACTATAAAACTTCTACTATTATTGATCTGTATACCCAGAGAAGAAGATTGTATACTTCAACTACCATGTTTTCTGTTAATATTTTCAATACGCTGAGCAGTGAGACCAGCCATATCAATACCAAGCCAGATGATACCAAAAAACTACTTTTTTGCTTAGTAGCATTGCATAATATCCCTTTATCCTAAAATTCTATCATCATATCATATGCACTATGTCCGTTTTTGTTCACACTTACACTTTTGACTTGACTTTATCATCATCTTCATCCTTCTCAGTCAAAATTTCAGCAGAAGCAAAATACGTCAGGCTGTAGTTCGTCAGGGCAAACATATAATTTCCGTGCAAGGCCACTATGCAAAAAGTTTTGCAAACAAAGCTACACTTTTTTCCATCACATCATTTACATCAATCACATATTATTTTATCATACACATTAAAACTGTGGTTTGTGGCCTATCTCCTCGTTTAAAGTAATTTAGTATCATTAGATTATTATATTTGCCCAGTAATTTTTGGAGTTTTCGCATACGCATCACTTTTTTTGAACGATATGATATACAGCCTTTTGTGATGATTCACTCTTTTTAATTGAACATCGATTTTACTTGAAAATCCAAACCAAACCAATAATGCACTACTGCACTGGCCTGGCTGATTGTGCACCACCGTCGTGAGTTGAGTGATGGCTCGTGTAAGAGTACATGGCACTTTTATGATCCAAGTGCTATTCAATTCCAAAGATCACCACCAAATGGAATAGTCTGCCAAAAGAAACACAAAACTTTTAAATCTTGTCAAAATGAAAGAAAACCTGCTTTGTTCAAAGTTTCATTTGTTTTTCAACCGAAATATTTTTAATTACTTACTTGTTTTAAACAAATCTTCGTGCAACCACGCGAGACATGCATGAAGACAACGCGCAAAACCACACAAACCACGTAACGTAGTCCCAGTGAATCTGTGCTGCACTTTTGCATTGCACTAGTAAGTTAATCCTTTAGTTGATACTCGATACATATAGACACGATGGGAACAAGAATTTTGTACTCACTGAACCAAAATCCTCATCAGATAAGACACACTTATCTGTCAAGGGAATAGCACTTCGCACACATTATTAAACCGGCTTTCCAGACTAAATATAATTTAGTTAAAATGTTGGCCAATGGAAAGCCGGGAGGAATAGTTGGTGGAGGTGGTGTTGGGGTTGGGTGCAGCGCAGGATGTAGTGGTGGTCAACAAGTCAAAAAGACCAAAAAGAATATGAATCTTCTGCAAAAGATAAGCATGGCTATTAACCATGCTATGGAGGCATTCTTTTACAGGTGACTGTACATAAAATTTAATGGCTACAATAAAATTTAACTAAAATGAATTAAAAATTATGATTGATTTTGTTGATTTAAAAAAGATGGGGATTCATGGTAGCTTCTCATCCAATTCACTGCATCCTAGGCTGTCTTTGCCTCACCATTCTCTGTGCCATGGGCATGCTCAACTTCACAATAGAAAATCGACCAGATAAACTATGGCTCCGAGGAGACTCCCCTTTTGCCCAGGATATTGAATGGCTTCATGAAAACGTTTTGTCGCCACTCCGTCCAAGTTTGGCAATTGTGGAAGCAGACAATGTCTTCGAACCGGAAGTGATGAGAGCCCTCATAAAAATCCATCAAGCTGTTAGAGCCATTTCCGTAAATGGTGGTAAAACATTCGAAGATTTGTGTTACAAGTTACCAATCACAAAAGTGGAACAAAGTCGTCGACGTAAAAGGCGAAGAAAGAGACGTTCCATAGAGTCACATAACAATAATAGCGATAGTGACAGTGCTACAATAAAAAATAATCTGGACATCAATAAGCCTACTCATCATAATTATGATCCTCTTTTTGGCTCCGCATTTGCCGATTTTGGGGATGAATTCGACTTGGATCCATTTTTCACTGAAGATGAAAACGAACTGGAATCAAACTTCACTGGTGATTCCAGTGACCTTCATACTTTTGATCCAATGCTCAGTCTGCCAGAAGATATTTACTGTTACATGTTGGAAAACATGGACGAGGCTTGCTACGAAGTGAATCCCATAGAACTCTGGTCATATAATCAAACCCTCGTTGAAAATCTCACAAAAGCTGAAATAATTTACATTTTTCATAATCGCCTCATCAGCCCTGTGTTTGGTCGCTTTGTTAATTACACTGCGGAATTTGGTGGTCCAGATATTCAGAGAAATGGTGAAGGTCAAATAGTGAAAGCTCAGAGTATTGAGTTGAAATGGTTTGTGAAAGTGAATCATACTGATATACGAGCAGGAAATGGTATTACGGATGAGAGCACAGGGGAAGTGGCAGACAAGTCGACAATGCAATGGGAAGCGGAATTTATGAGAGTTATGGAAAATATGACGACAATGATGCCGGAAGGTGTGAAGTTGTATTATGCGACGAGAAGAAGTTTTGGGGATATTTGTTTGGGACAGATTCATAATGATGGGCTAATGTTGGCTGTGGGGTTTATGGTGATGTTTTTGTATGTCAGTTTGATGCTGGGGAAATTTAATTTGGTGGAGCAAAGGGTAATTTTTGAAAATTAAATGTTCAATCAATTGAAATCATTCATGCTACAAGTATGTATAAATAAAACTTATATTTGTTTTGTCTGATTAGCCTTTGGTCTCAGTTGCTGGGATATTCTGTATTGGCTTCTCTGTCATTATCGCATGTGGAATCTGTTCCGCATTTTCCCTTGCTTCCGGTCCTGTCAATCAAATCCTCCCATTTTTGATCTTGGGAATTGGCGTGGACGACATGTTTGTTATAGTACAATGCTGGACCAATCTATACCCAGATTATCTCTCTTCAAAAAAGCCTAGTAAAATGAGTATTGCAGAAAGAATGGGAAATGCGCTTCAACATGCGGGCGTTTCCATCACAGTGACTTCATTGACAGATATTGCTGCTTTTGGAGTGGGTGCATTTACGGTAAGCTATTTAGTACAAAGCAGGCCACGTAAAATTTATTAAAAAATGGATTTTAATCAATTTATAAATTTTATTTATTTTTGTTTAGACTTTGCCAGGTCTCCAGTCATTCTCCATTTACGCTGCAATGAGCGTGCTGGCAGTATTTTTCATGCAAAGTACATGGTTTGTAGCCTGGTTTGCAATTGATCAAAAGCGTCTGGAGAATCGTCAAAATGGATTGTGTTGCTGCATCCAGTATTCTTCCGATTATGTTCCTAATAAGCTCAGTCAAAAGACATATTGCCAAATACTGTTTAATGACTACTTTTCTAAGTACTTGTTGTCCTCGTGGATGTCCAAAGTAAATTCAAAAAACCAAACACATATATATTTGGGCATATATACATACATGGTTTTCAAGTTCAGGTTTTCACGTCATGCTTTCTTTACCTATAGACCGCAGTAATAGTGACCACACTGGGTTTACTTGCAACAACACTCTACGGAAACTCTCAACTGAAGCAAGACTTTGATCCCATGTGGCTCCTACCAGAAAACTCGCATTTAGTCAAATACATTAATGGTAGGCAAGCCAATTATCCGGGAGTTGGAGTTCAAGGTCTGGTTGTCATCAATCAGGCTAATTGGACATCAAGTTTTACTCAGCTTGAGACATTCATGAGCAGTATCAGGGAGTCAGAATATATTCATAAGTTTGACAGTTGGTACGATGACTTCAAGAAATATTCCAACAAAAATTTTGGAACAAGTATGCAAGAAAAAATACCAAGTCATTATATTCAACTTTAGTTTCTTAAAACAGTTTGAAATAAGTAAATGTTAATTTTTCTAGATATTCCTGATAAAGAACTTGACCCCAAAAGATTCAAGAAATACATGGGCAAGTTTCTATACAGTCCAGCAGGCTCCAAACACAGGGCTCATTTTAGATTTGATGGAGATTTTAAATGTGGAGAGAAAATGCCCCCAGTCAAAGTAATCAATATAGCATATTAATTATCAAACATAGAATAATTTTTTACTTCAACTGCCTATTTTTTGAAATCAGATCGTGATGATGCCGTTCCAGTTCAGATTCTTTCCGAGTACCGCAGAAAGAATATCTGCAATGCGAGCAATCAAAGCTATTGTGAAAAATTCAAACTTGACATTCAACGAAAATGTTGAGAATCCGAAAGTATTTGCGTGGGCGGTGGAGTTTGTTCAATGGGAATCAGATGAGGTACTTTTTTGAAAGTTTTTTTTTCTTACACAAAATTAATGGAATATTTTTTCTCATTAACTATTTTGAATTTTATAGACGATGGCCACAGAGCTCTACGGCAGTGTATCGCTTTCCCTGGCATGCGTAATGATAACCATCTTTTTCCTGTTGGCCGACATTCGAATGTGTATCCTCTGCGGAATCTGTGTCGTCTTCACAATGATAAACGTGGGCGGCTTCATGTTCTACTGGGGCATAGCCATCAACATAATTTCCAGCATTTTAATTGTTCTTTGTATTGGACTCTGTGTGGACTACGCAGCCCACGTGGGTCTAGCCTTCCTGATAACTCCAGGATCATCCAAAGATCTCCGGGCAAAGCTTGCTTTACAAACGATAGGGCCCGCAGTGCTCAATGGAGGCTTTAGCACTTTCCTTTCCATTAGCCTAATGGCAGCTTCAAAGTCACTAGCATTTATCTCATTTTTTAAAATATTCACAATTGTCGTTATTTGTGGATTATGGCATGGTTTATTCTTCCTGCCTGTTATTTTAAGTATATTGGGGCCTGACCCTTATCCTAATGTGTTTGCTCAAAAAGAATCTAGTGCCGCAGCAAGTTACGCTATTAATAAAATTGGTGGTGGGGGTGGCGTGGGTGGAGATGAAGAAGAAGGAGTAGTTTTACATAAGCCAGTAGCATTAGTTTGTAATGGTCTTACATTAAACTGTGATCACGAAGATACGGCGGAGGAGAATGGGGACTGCGTGGGTGGAGGTTGCGGGGGCGGAGGTGGTGCCGGTACCAGTGAAACTAGTAGAGGGACTGTAGGAGAGGCCTTAATGTTCATTGACGACGATGAAGAAGATAATAATGCGTAGTTTATAGAAAACGATTTTTAAATTATGGAAAGTTGAACAGTATTTTTATTAGGGGTAAAATTTTAATGATGAAAAAATGAAACCTTTAAATAATCTATATCTTATGTACCTGCTTTACAAATGTTTTCTGAAAGAGGAAGGATGAGTGAATGATAAAACGCGATGTGCAATAGTAGTTCCTAGAAAAAAACAAATTAAGATGTAAGATGTGCGCTGACTTGAATGAAAACAAAGTGTGTCCTCGCATAAAATAACGGAAAGAATGACATCAAGTTTGTGAATCAAGTTACATTGTTATTTATTGAATTTAATTAAGTGATTTGACCTACATTCAACATTGTGACATGACATGACGCAGTCTGTTGTCTATGGTCATTAAACTTTACTTTTAGTCATTTCAAGCTTTAGCTTTAAAAACGCAATTTTTAAAACTAGCTTTGAAAATGTTTTGTCAACAAAGCTAACCAGTTTAAACCGACTTTAATTATAAACTTGTGCGTCGTATCGTATACATCATATAAAAATATCTTTTGTATCTTAATTTATGTACTATCGAGCTATTATTATCACCTCGCACAAATTTATTTTGTGTCTTCTGTGAATTTAAATATCAATGAATCAGCATTTCCATTGAATTTTAATGAATGATAAATAACCATGTAATGTGTGCTTTTGATGCATGATTTCACACTGATCAAAAATGACTTGCATTTTTTGAAGTAACATCATCAAACATGCTTTTTCAGTGAAGCATAACACTTTGGTGGAGTAAGTTCAGCCATAAAACTTAAGTGCTTTAAAATACAATGCCAATTAGACCAGATACTTTTTTATTGATAACATTGACCAGTGGAGCGTGTATAATAGTCGTAAGGCCGTAATTGATCGTAATAAAAACCAATATTCATTCTCAATAAAAATCCATCATCATTAAAGATCATTTTATCAAACTGTTATGTAGGTTGGCATCATTATTGTCATCAATTGCCCTCTTGAAGCTTTATCATGTTCTTTGTGGTATCGAAAATTACGTGAACTCACTTGGCGCATCTGTTGCAGATGGAAAAGGAAAAAGAATATTACTACCACTAGTTGTCCAAATAATCTTCCTGGCAACCAGAAAAACTATGGAGAAATATTAGTCGAAGGGCGACCTCAAGGTCACGGTTTTTATTCGGCGGGTCCCTGGTCATCTACTGATACAACTAGTACAGTATTGTCTTCAGGAGCGGATACCGTGCAAAAGATAACTATGATGGCTCAAATGGGAATATTTGCTAATGCAATGATGACTCCAAGCATTAATGTTTCATCTAGTGCAGCAAATGAAGATTCTAATATTAGACCAAACACAACATCTGTGTATGCAAATTTCCTGAATAGCGCATCATCACCGGAAAGTGGATATCAAGGGGATAATAGCGCACATCTCGTAGGCTTACATAATGCCACAGTTTGCATGAATTGTGAAGGGGCAGGATTCCTCAGTCCTCCAGCGGTACTAAACCAACCAGTTGGATATCATATGGAAGGTTCATCTTCATCAGCGTCAGTGGATTCAGCAATGGACGCTTCAGATATGGACATGGATGCTGATGCAGATGCGGATATGATGATAATGTGCATGTGACAAAAAGAATTGCAAATTTTCAAGGGATTTTCCGTTGAAAAAAAATAAAATGCGCATATATTTTGGTTTAAATAACAATCAAACCATATTTTCTATTTTTTACAGTAAAAAAAGTAGTGTATATAGTCGACCGACAGGTAACGAGGAAGCTCTTAAAATTATGAATAAAAAATATTTATAACTTTTTTACTTGGTAAATTTGTGTGCAGACTGTAGAGAGCAAACATAAATTTTCCTTTTTTTGGAAAAACCTGTTGCTAAAATTGACTGCATTATTTTTTGTGTACCATTTAATGCATACATATTTATGAATAAAAAAATGCTAGGATAAGTCTAAAAGGTTTGACTCGCTGCAATAGTGTCCTTGATAAGTTCCTCGTATTCATTGTATGGAAGAGGATGCTCAATAAAATCATTTTCATTTAATGGAATTGTCATGCTTTTTGATTCTGCTGGGAAATTCGGGGCAATGGAAGGTTGTACTGAAGCAGGTACTGATGATGGTTCAGGGAGTTGAGGTTGGGGTGGGGAAGGCGATGGGGAATTTTGGTATTGAAAGTTTTGCTGATTGTATTGATAATCAGCAGGTGTGGGTGGGGCTGACATAATTTGAGGAACAAAACGAGATTCTGAGGTATCCATTGAATCTTCTTCATCATCACTGTCAGAGGATTGAGGTGCAAAGTTGATGTTATTATTTGTTTTCTTTCCCCTGCTACTTTCCAAAGACTTGACAGTATCAATCAGAGATCTTTCTAGGGCAGAGTCTGGAGTGATCTTGTCCAAAACCATGTTTCTGGCGTAGGGTGAAGCACGATTAAATTTGAAAGTTAAACTGCGACTGCCTCCCCTTCCTCCTCTTCCTCTTTGTTTAGAATGCATGGCACTTTCAAGGTAGGATAAACCAGGAGGTGGTGGAGGAGGTCCACTGCTGGGACCACTGGTGTAGTAAGATGGAACTGGAACTAATCTACTGTGATCTTGTTCTTTAATAATTTTGTTATACAGTTTACGAGCGCGATTAAGAAAATCTGGACCCATAATGTGATCAAGGTGATGGGGGAAACCAGAGGTAGATCCATAAATTCCATTAGATGCTAGAGATGATTGTAAATAGCCAGGATAAGGATACATGCTAGCCCCACTGAATCCCGGAACGGCTTCCTTCTCTAATTTGTGAACTACTTCAGTAAAGAGATCTAAAGCTTCTCTGTAGGTGTCCATGCTTGTACTTGGGCTACCTATGGGGCCTACGGGCACTGGGGGAAAACGAGAATAGGGATGATGATAAGGGGATGAGGGTGGTGGTGGTGGAGGAGGATAAGATGGACCACCGTATGTTGGTATTGGAGGAGAAGATGAGGTGGTAACAGATGTTGTCACTGGAGGTGGACTTCTTTGGAAGTAAGCAGGCGGTGCTGAATACATGGAGCTGGATACAGTGTAAGGAGAATGGCCTCGAGTAGGAGGACCTCTGGGGCGCTGCTTGTCACCCATATAATAATACCCGGAGTATTTTGAAGGTGGCATAGATGCAGCAGGAGAACTTGCGTATGAAGGGCCTGCAAAAATGTTTTTAAAATATAAAAAGACCCCTTTAATTTTTTCATGGCAATAATTTTGATTATTTTCTTACCACCAAGCATACTTGAATAATGCAATGGATGGGCCTTTATCGTCTCTACAATTCTCCCACCCCCAATTAAATTGGCAGCATGCCCGGGTAATCCGGGTAATGATGGCATAAATTGATAAGAATACTGTCTATACGGATCACTTGGCATGTTTGGATACTGATATGGGTAATACCCCATCTGAGCGAATCCACTTTTTGTCATTGACGCCACAAAAAGCAGGATCACAGCATACTTGTTTTTAATACCTAGTCGTTCTCCTCCATAAAATGTCCTTCTCTGGAATTTGTTTTCCCCCTTCATTTTGTTTATCCACTGCCTACTTCAATTTCAACAATTTAACTGATACCGTATAAAACGGACCACATACAATAAATTGTAAAAATCAAACCAGAAATGATTTGTGTTCTTACATATCACTTGAAAATGACAAGAAATTAAATAAGTAATGAATATTCAGTTGTATTAAAACATTAAAATCAATTTGTACAAGAAGTGTGTTCACTAATTCACTGTATTATTATCGATAATGTTTAACAGCCAAAAAAATCAATCAATGATTCAAAAGCCATGTATTTTTCCCAACTTAATAGTCGTTTCTTTAACAAAACTACCAAAAGCTTTTGAGTTTGAATGTGAACAAAGTCATGTCGAATCTGCAATGATCCCTGCACTGGTCAGTTTACTCTATCAGTCAAGTCAGTCACTCTATCAAACAAGGACTACACCAGAGAGGCAACCAACTTTTGTACAAAATTCTTTCAAAATACAACTTTTTTCACACTTTTAGTTTCGTTAAAAATTGAAATTCATACAATTTACCTTATAGTTTACTTTGTTTGATAATAAAAATGATCATTAAAGCAACTACTTGCATTAAATCAAACACAAACGCATTCAAGAAAAAAAACTTGACAATTGCACACAAAAATGAGAAGGAAAAGCTTCCTCCTCTCTTCACCTTTTACCTTCGTTTAAAAAATGCCTATAGACAAGTCTATCAAGTAGTCCTATGATCACCGGCCAAGTCAAGCTAGTCAAGATAAAGAAGAAGTGCGTGTTTGTGTCATGTCGCTGATTAACTATATTGCATTGCCACCAATTCAACAATGAACAAACAAGTTACAGAACGCACGCACACAAGCAATAGACCTACAAAATTCAACCAATTCAAAAATGGCAATTTATGCGCATACCCTTTCACTAGCCAGCATCAGCATCTCACTCCAATAGTTAAAGTTATAGAGTAGTTTGGATTTGAGCTCTATTGTCTATAAAACCCTTTCATCTTTCTAAAATACTTTTGAAATACTAAAAAAGGGGCCGTTCATTTTACATTTAAATTTCACATAAAATAACAAGCAAACATATCAGTAAGATGATATACCTTTTACCATTTTAATTAATGACGGCTCCCGTAAAGGAATAAATGTATGGGTTTTCTCATGCAAATTTTAACTTTTGCCCGTCTGCATGCCTTGTATTGTCGATTGTTTGATGTACCAAATAGCCTAGTGTAATCAATCCTTATGGCTAATTTGCATCCCTGCTTTTTTTCTTCCTCACTCTTTTGATTTACAGTCATTGATTAAAATTACTATGCATTCTTCAAATTGTTTATACTAACAACCCATCTTGACTAATTGTTGAGTAGATTTCAAGAATATTTTTTTCGCTAAAAAATTGTGAGTGAGCTTTATAGCTTGTTACATTTATGTTCATAATGAGGAGAAAAAATGGCAAGCCAAGTAGGAAAAGAAGTATTCAAGTTTTCATCAGGAGGAGCCTGCCTTACTAGCCTGTCTGACTTGAGTATCAGATAGGAAGAAGATGCCTTCAAGTTTCATCATGCTAAAATCATTCAAAAAGGCTTCTATCACTGAATGTATCATTATCATATTTAAAAGTTTTGTCATTTTTATGTATTCATCTCCCTGATAAATTACAGTGCTAAGCATAACAGCAATTTGATGTAACAAAAAAAAACAAGATTTGGGGAGAAACATACTGACTGAATGGGTGATGTCAACTTCTATTTTAATCAAGTAATTATAATCTTTAGTTGTCGTGTTCGTGTCGATTTTTATCGAAAAAATAGGAAGCTCCCAAATTTCGTGAGTAAAAAGATCCCTGCATTTTTGTTGTAGGTTTGGTGGGAAAAAATTGAAATCACGTATGCATATTTTGAATCTCGTCATGATGAGATGAGTTCAGGAAAAAAATTAAATATTTAAAGATTGAAAATGGAGACAGCTTTGATTTATGCGTGAAAATGGTTGATGGCTTCCCTCAGAGTGCCAGTGCAGTGCAATGTGCAGAGGAGCGGAAGAATAAAAAAAGATAAATGCTTTAGGAGACGGATGATGATGATGCGTTTAGTTTGACGATGTGATGATGATGAAGACAGGAATTAGGGTTGTTTATAGGAAGTGGGGATTATATTCTTTTGGCAAAAATAATCTATTGTTGTATAATTCTGGGGTAATGTGTTACATGTTTTTGAAAAGATTTCGTTTTTAGGCCATGTACGGCTATCTTTACGATTATTAATTATGTTTAGCGCCATTGTTAAGTGGCTAAAATAGACAAACATGGAATATTAGGAAATGTTTAGTATTGTTCGAAGATGCAAATAACTGGGTATCGCCCTCGCATCGCAATATTATTCGCATCTTGTTTTGAACAAAACAATGAAAATGTTTTTCAAATAACAATTTCAGTAATTTTAATTATCTGCGAAAATGCCTCACGAAGTCAAACGTAATAATTTATTAGCTTGTTTTGAAAACCTACATAATTTGTAAAAACATTTCCTTAAAACTCGCCATCATCCTCATCGCATCATCCTCGTCGTTGGTGAAAACAATACAAGAAAAGAATGAAGTAAAAACATGACAAGATATTTTTTCTAGTTATTAAATTAAGCCATGTTGAAATTTGCATTTATGTTTAGTTTAATCAGGAAATCTTGAAAAATGCAACGGCAAGGGAATCGCATTTAAAAAAATACTCGACTCGGCTTCTGCTATGCTGACATATCAGAAAATTAACAACTTTGAAATAAGCTATTCAACAATAATTTGAAATGTAATCTTTATTGTTTTTTTTTCTACTGTAAATTATTCATGTGTTTATTCTAACCAAAACTAATTTGTAATTGAAGCCATTTTAAAATTTTCAAAAAAAATCGAGAAGTCTACGCACGAATTATTTTCATAAAGTCAACAATATTATTGGGCTGGCATGTCAAAGAAAAATATTGAAGAAAATCAAGATTTTTTATTTCGTGAAAAGTTTTACCAGAAAAATTAGCATAATGCCTTCATCAAGGAAATAATGCTTGATTAGCAGGTTAAAAAAAGTTGGTAGCTAATACAAACAATTCTATTATCTACTTTTGCTGATAATGGGTAAAATATTTATGCACACTTTTAAATTGATATTCATATCGTTAATGTAGTTTGATGTACAGAAAACATGCATGTAGACAGTTTGACGAATGCCGAAAAGAGTTACACCGGTGAAGCGGCAGGGATTCTGCCTTGCCTACTCTACACAGTTGTTATCATGATTCTGATTCTTCATTTTTTGTATTTTTTTTAAATCACAAAAATTGACACACCAAACCAATGGACGCAAAAAAGACTTAATTCAGAAAACTTTCTGTCTTAAAATTACTAGTACTTTTTATAGTTTATTTGAGAAAACTAGTAGATAATTTTTCAAACAGTTTTAAACGATATTTAAGGATGCAATTAAACTTTGACAGTAATTCGCGAAACTTTTTTTGGCACGACACGGCACAACCTGAGACGGTTTTTTTTATCATGATGAAAATGCGGAAAACTTTAGTCGTAAAACTTATCTAGAAAACTACGAGTTTGAGCGCAACAAATTTTTAAGTGTGGTGGACAAGACTAATTATGTATAATTATCTTAAAGACACTTTTTTGTTAATTACTACTTTATGCTGTAAAAATGCAGTAGATAAATTATTTCTTGTTAACGTGATAGCATTTAGCTTTTTCACACATTAGCACATTTACTTGTTACTTTCGCTCTTTAAAAAAAACCTAACGAAACTGAGAATTTGTCTAATCTACTACTCAAAAAGAACACGAATTGTACATTTGTAATGTTATCTCTCTGACTGCATTTTCAATTTTCCGATTAGTTTAGTTCAAATATACCGAATGATTGACTCAGGTAGTAATTTTAATGCACCTAAATGCATTGTAGTAGCATGACATGAATGACAGTTTGCTAGAATCAAAATACTTTTCGTGAAATTCGTAAATTGGCTAAAATAGAAAAAATAGAGAAGGTGGAAAGGATTCTAGAGTGTGCATATAACTTTAAAACACGCTTGCTACTTCATTAAAAGTCATAAAACCCATGTAAAAACTATCTCATGAACTTTTTCCACTTTTTTTACTGCCAAAAGTGCAAGGCAAGGTCAAAATGGCACATCAAAGGTCACCTTGTACCTTTCCTTTTAGAGTTTGAAGATAAAATTACAGCGTTTCAAGTACCTTGTGTGCGGTGCTTGTGCATTGTGCTGCACGACGTCGCAATGCATTGTGCATTTAAAATTCAACAAGTTAACTAATGAACTAGAAATTGGCATCTAAAAATCTACTGCACTTTTTCTAGTCGGCATGCATCATGAATCATAAAGCACATTACATTGTGCACTGCAAAGAAATATATTTTATTCTTAAAAGCAATTCGTCATATACCAATTTTCTTGGCTAAATGGTTAGAGTTAGAGATGTTATCCATTTGAGTGAAGTGGTGGTATAGACGTCATGTCACATTGAAAAGGTGCGGATGATATTGCTATCGGCTATATAATCCTCTAGTTTAGCTGGTCTAGTACAATTTTTTAAATTGTGAAAGTTTTGTAATGCAGTTGGTTTTGTTGGCTTTAGTGGGTTACTACTATGTAATTTATGATGATGGTGGTTGTTGGATGAATATGGTGAGATGTGATGTGACGGTGATGATCATGATGAACATGACATGACTTGTAGAAAAAAGAGAACCAGAATGAATGACTGATTACTTGTGTGGCAAACTTGACTGGGATTGTTTTAGATAAATGTATTACAAGGAAAGCCAGTTGTCGGTTGAATCGTAAAATGGCAAGTTTTAGAAATTCTTTTAAATATTATTACTTAAGTGGTCGTCAGTGCCATTTTCTAAAAGTGTGAATTGAAAACATACATGTAGTTTTTTATTGCTAGTCTAATTATTCGATCATCCTAAATTCTAAATTCACAAGACACAGTTACTCATTATATCTAATTAAATCACAATAAAATAGAATAACTGACATGTACTAACTATATAACATGTGCACACATCATTTTTAAAAATTGCTAAATTGCTAAAAGTTTCACACAATATGAAAATATCACTTTTTCCTTTTCTTGCTTTTTTTGCTTTTGCTAAACTTGTGCAAGGAACCTGCTTCTTTGGCTTGCATTTTTTTCATAGTGTCCTGAAAACGGTCGGTGGTCATTCCGCGAGTTAATACGGTAGTTCTTGACGAGGGTTTAGATTTTTCAGGAATTAATTCCCTGTCTCTTCTTGTATGAGATTTGGTCCCGGTGACATGTCTCGACTCTTTTGACATTGAAGCAGCTATCCCTTTCACTTTGCTCTCTTTTTGGCTAATATTGCTTGTGCTTTTGGCAACTTTACTTTTGCTTCTGCTTTTGACGACTTCGTCACTTCTGCTCCGGCTACTGCCAATGTCACCACGTTTGCGTCTGTTTTTGGCGATTTCGTCACTTCTGCTTCGGCTACTTCCAATGTCACCACGTTTGCTTCTGCTTTTGACAACTTCGTCACTCCTGCTTCGACTACTGCCTATGTCACCCCGTTTGCTTCTGCTTTTGACAACTTCGTCACTTCTGCTTCGGCTTTTGCCAATTTTCTCCCTTTTCCTTCTACTTTTGACATTTTCATCACTTTTGTTTTTGACCACATCACTTTTACACGCAGTACAAGGTAGTGTATCAGCTAAATTCTTTGGATGAAAAGTATTCCTACTTTCTGAAATGGTCACATTTTTGTCTTTCAGTTTACGTTTCAAGGCTGACAATGGTTGTTTGGGTTTGTCCAATAATTTTCTTCTTGATGGGGATTTTGATGACTTGGTACTTTCAGTGGTGGAACCCGGATATAAATGTCTCAGTTTTCTTTTCTGCTCTGCCAACTTAGCCACAAGGGATTTTGATTTGTGCAAAATGTTACCAAGTCGTAAATGAGGATGTCTAGCGAAATGCCGTTTTTTCCCACTACTTTCTGCTGAAGAATCATTAGCATCATCTGGATGATCCCCATCATCACGGGGAAAGGCTGGAGGACGCATCGATCTGTCACCATTCTGGCCTCGTCTACCAGGCTCTTGTGATGATTCTTCTCCTTCCTGGGATTCTTCCCCAGCTTGTCTGGCCAGACGTCTTCTTTCTTCCTCCTCCTCCTCTTTTTGTTGCTTTCGTAGATTTCTAAGCGTAGTTTGGCAGTATTGACGCTGGCGATATTCAGGTGGATCGGGCATCATTGGCTGAATATATGCATATTTTTCCATATCCAGCCTTCCTGGTTCTGGAAGGGTAATGGCGGATGAAGACAGCTTTATAGTTGGATTTAGACTTTCCTCTTCAGTGGTTTCGATAAGTTCTTTAACATTTTTTTCTGGTCTATTTGAGAAAATATTTAAATGCAATGAATCGATACCAAACAATCATGCTGATAAATATTTCCCAAGAATGCTTTGAAAATGTGACTGGCTGTACCTGTTTACCTAAAATCGGGATCGCCTCTAAATCCACCACGACCATCACTACTAAGCTCATCGCTAAACTCTACTCGACGAAAAGACCTTGACGTTTCTTGTCCTGACGTGTCACTGTCAAATTCACTGGTGTATCCACCAGTTAACTTCATCTTTTCTTCATTCATGTTCTTTTCCTCTCCATCCTCACCTTCTCCACAACATGGCACGCATCTCAAAAGCCTTCCCAAACATGAACGAGGGCAGCAACAGCAAACTAACATCCACAGCAATAAGAGTACACCCAGCACGCCCCCAACAATCATACTCATAAACTTATTCTCAGCAAAGAAGGCCATCAAACCCACTTGCTTCTCAGGAATACACTCCACTTGGCTCAAGGATCCCGTTTGTCTTGTGGTTTTGCCTTCGGGGCAGTGAAAACAAGCTGAGGAACCGGGATTAGGTTGGAAAAAACCTGTGGCACATGGAAAGCATTCTGCTGGGCCGGTAGGACTATATGTCCCAGGAGCACAGGGAACTGCGTCCAAAAATAATTTCAAAAATATATCACTCACTGCATAATTTTATTTTGACGTATTGTTCAAAATAGCTTAGCTTAAAACTTACAACAAAGCGAGTAGGTCAAAAAGAATCCCGGGGGACAGGCATCCGCAAGGTCTTCATCGTGTGAGTTAGGCAATGGATTGTAAACCGAAGTTGGTCCATCGAGTGACCGCACTTCAACTATTTCAAAATTACCCATCATAATTTTATAAAAAATAAGTTACATTACATTTTAACGCAATTCTTTACTCATGAAATAAATATTTTACACTTACTGCGCCTATTAAATAACTTTAATATTGACCCTGCAGTGATGTTCAACACTTTTGCATGTAGCCTCTTCTGACATTCCAGATTACAATTGACATGATCTCGACTCCAGCTCGGTAATAATTCCTCCAAGCCCAACGTAGATATTGCAACCGTTAACTGTACATACTTATCATCGGTACCACTTTCCCCAAAATTCATACACGTCAAACTGACATTCCTTACCGGACAAAAATTACAAACATATTGATGAACCCAGTCGGGAATATGCTGTTGTATAACAACTAGCTCTTTATGCCGACACTTATCAGTAGCAAAAGTTATTCCAAATCGGAGCCAAAACGTAGAACCCACGACTACATCCAACTGGTTTAAGTACGATGTCGTCCTTAGATCCCCTCCGTTTTCAGGTTGGCTGGTCATTGTACAATTGTAAATTGAAGTGTCTGCCAAACGAACCCTATGAAATGATAGTTCTCCTGTTTTCTTGTCGACGCTTGTCAACGGTGCAGTGATTTCCATACCATTCACATGTTTCCATTGAAAAGTACTAGCCTCCCCAGCAACTGCCTCTTGAACGCCAAGCTCCTGATCATCATGACTTGAGTAGCATTTCAATACCACGTGGGATCCAAGAGGGGCATAGTGATGTCTTCCTTTTTGGGGCAGTTGGGGAATAATTGTCTCCCACTTTTCATTCGTTGGATATCCTAATGAAACTTGTCGTTTGACTCGTCTGTGAACATATTTTTTTCTGATAATTCTTCTCCTACTGTCATGGTATGGAACTGGAACGCTGTCTGGCATCAGTAGTTCAAGATGTTTTGGGAGTTGATAGTATTCAAAACAATTGATTAGATCTAGTCTCTGAATAATAACCTCAAGCGCTCTGTCTTTCGAGGATTCACCGATGGCCAAGGCTGAGTTTAAAAGGCTCACAAGTCTCAGCAAATTACAACAGCAATCGGCTTCTTTTTCGGGGTCTGGATCCTTCGGACATATTGCCATATTAATGCTGGCGTAAGCCAAACTTAAAAGTAGGAGGAATGTTATAATTAGTTTTGCGAGCCTTGCCATGACAGGTCGAATTTTGAAGAAAAATATATCAGAACGTAAAAAGCTGTTTTAAGATTTTCAAATTATGTTCATTTTATTTTTATTTTGAAATATTTTTTGCTATGTTTAAAAAATATTTAAAAAAAAAAAAAGTGTAATATATCCAAGTTCCCATGTAAGTCAGATAAGTGTGCTACCAAAGTATCCACAAACTTCCAAAATGTCTTCCTATGTATCTCTAAATATTGTGAAAAGCGACATCCATGCAAATGGCCACAGCCAGCCTCAATTTTTTTGAAAACGCAACGCAACTCGCTATTTACCTGCTAATCTATTTGTATCAATGTTCTATTTATCTATCTATAACCAACATCATAATCATCATAATCATCATCACTGAACTCTGCCCTTCGATACGGCCTAGAATCCCCCCGATCATAGTCAAAATCACTAACATAGTTTAGTCTTCTCCCTCCTCCGGGAATTTGCTTTGTACTCACATCATCCTGAGGTTCTCCACAACATGCCGCACAAGTCAAAATCTTTCCCAAACCTGAACGAGGCCAACAACAGCAAACCAGAATCCACAGAAATAATACAACACCCCCCACACATCCTCCAATTATAAAGTAAAGTAGATAATCTGTGAATATATCCGACACGTTATCAATCCACTCGGCCGGAGTTTCTAGAATACAATCGGCTTGAGTCTGGGATCCTATTCTTCTTGTGGTTTTACCTTCCGGACAGTTAAAACAAGCTGAGGAACCGGGATTAGGTTGGAAAGCACCTTTCACACATGGAAAACATTCTGCTGGGCCAGTTGGACTGTATGACCCCGGGGCACAGGGAACTGCGCCCAAAAATATACATAAATTATTTAAAAATCCATGCACTTTACAAATTTCCCATTTAAAACAACTTAACTTACAACAAAGTGAGTAGCTCAAAAAGAAACCGGGCGGACATGCGTTCACAAGTTCTTCATCACGAGAGTCTGGGATAGGTGTGTACGTTGAAGTCGAATCAGACTTAACAACGTCAACTTTTGGTGATTAACAAATCACACATTAAACCCCAAAATTAATGCTAGTTTACTATAATAATAGCTATATATGAAAACTTAAAAATCTCTACTTACTTCGCAAACTAAATAACTTGAACAATGATTTCGAAACTTCACTCAGCACTTTAGCATGCATCCTTTTCTGACACTCCATATTACAATAAATATGATTATGACTCCAACTTGTCAATAATTCTTCAAATCCCAAAACAGATATTGAGAACCTTAACTGTACAAACCTTTCATGTTCCCCTGTTCTTGTCCCTGCATAATTTGTACATGTCAAACTGACATTCATCACCGGACAAAAATGACACGCGTAACCGTGAACCCAGTCATGGGTCTTCTGTTGTAAAACGACCAGTTCCTTTTGCCGGCACCCGCCCGCTTCAAACGTCATTCCAAATCTAAGCCAATACGTAGGTCCAGCGATAACATCCAACTGACTTAAATAAGACATTGTCCTTTTATTCTCTTCAAAATCAGCTACACTGGTCATTGTACAATTGTAAATTGAAGTGTCTTCTAGACGGACCCTATGAAATACTAAATCCCCTGTTTGTTGGTCAACGTTTGTGTATGGCGCGGTTATTTCCATTCCATTGTCGTGTTTCCAATCATAAGTAAACGATTCCCCGTAAATTTCATCTTGGACGCCTACATCATTATCATGACTGGTGATACATTTCATTGACACTTGGGATCCAATAGGGATATAGTGATGGCCTCCATCTTGGGGCAGTTGGGGAATTATTACTTCCCACTTATCATCCGTTGGAATACCCAATGACATTTGTCGTTTGACTCTTCGGCGAACCATTTTTCGCATCTTTCTCAGTTTTTTCCTCCAACCTTCCCCGCTCGAAGGTGGAACCATATCTGGCATTAGGACTTCAAGATAATCTGGCAAATGCATGTACACATCACATTGAAAAGCCGCCGTTTTATTTACGACTATCTGATTGGCGTTTGCTTTCAAGTTATGAGGGATATACAAGATTTCTGAAAAATACTCCCCGAATTTTAAAGGGTAACAAACACAGTCTTCTCGGGCTCCAGATTCGATTACTGATGGGCACATGTCCAGCGCTTGAAAATTCTTTAGAATAATTCATGATCCACGAAATGGTTAAAATTTAACTTGTGATGAAATTACATTCTATAAAAAATTTATGTCGTTAATTATTTTTTTACGAAAATATTTCGAGCTTCCCCGCGTGCCGAGCCTAAAAGAAAGTGAAAGACTACGACTATTTCTAAAAACCGGGCCATGACAGGTCAGAAGTTTGGAGTAGAAAAATATCCCAGAATGCGAAAAAATTAAATTTTCGATAGTTTTTAATTTTATTTCAATTTTACACTTTTTTATCACATAAGTTTTATTTGTTACTAAAATATGCCAATATATGTATGTAGCTATTAGAAAGTTCCCATGTAATTTAAATCAGTATGCTACTAAAGCCTCCACTAGAAAGTTAACCGTTACATCCATAAACTCCCAAAATGTCTGCTTGTGTACCTCATAATATGGATAAGCAACATCCACTCTTATCCTCCAACTTGCCTCTACCTCTTTTCTTGAAATCAATCCTTGAAATGAACGGTCCCCTTTTAACAGCTTGTCAAGTTCTTTCAACAATTTTTTAGATGAATCAATAGCTTCTGTTATAATCCGAGTTTCCACATATTCCAATAAAAGTGTGATTGGAGGCGACAAAAGAAACATGGAATAACCCACACTCGAGATTATCAAGTCAAAGTACCTTATTGATGAGTACATGCTAACTACAAAGATTATAAGAATGGTACTTTGCACACTTGCTATTCTTGGGGTTGCAACACATTTTGACAAAATGCGATTTAAAACTTGAATGGATCGATAAATCTGAATAATTTCAGTTGAGTTTAGAGGTCCTAGTAAAGTGGGATATCTTTTTGTGGAGTCTGAGGGCGGACCCAGTGGTTGTAAGGATCTCAGCCAAAATGTAGTGGATATCAAGTAGAAAAGTGCGATTCCCAGACCAAAGGCAGCAAGACTGCTGGCTATCAGGAATGCCCATGTGGAAAATAGAATTAATGGAATAAAGCGTGGGTGGAGGGTCACATGAATTTCTAGAACACGGGCAAGAAAGCGATGAAGTGGGTTGGCGCTTTGGAGAAATGATGTGCCCAAAAGAAGGGGAACTATGAAGGCGGTTGTAAATGCAATGAGAAATGTGAGAATATCAGTTATTAAAGTGGCACGTTTAGCCCATGGATGGTGAGATAATGCGTGGGAGTATTGGTGTTGTAGCTTTTTGTCTGTGTGGACCAAAGTGTTGAAGAGAAGGACCCACTCGTCGGACCATTGAACCATTACTGAGGAACAGCAGCCCACACAAAATATAAGGGAGGTGAAGAGAATGTCAATTGATATGATTATGGGATGCTGAAAATCTTGGGAGGAAGTGGGGCCTTCATCTTTCAAGTCGTTCAGGTCAATTAAAGCTGTGGTGTGTCCACCAATTGTTCCAATAGCTCTTCGGATGAATCTGATTAATAATAGGGCAATGTAGCAGTTCAGATAGAAAAGAAATATGTAAAAGTTCCAGCGACCGTAAACTCCATTCTTTTCCACTTTCCCCGTTTTACGATTCCAACGGAAAGGAAATGTGTTTCCGACAATGCGCATTACTTGGGTACGAGCGCCAAATATGTTGATAGCTCGTTCTGAAATCATTTTTCCGAACAAAGTTTGGGAACAACTTTTTATATACAAATATCTTTCTAGCTTTACATTTTAGCTTCTACTGACGACCGTATGCGTATCAAGAATCAACTATATCTATATGTTACGTGTATTATTTGTTGACATCGAAAACAATATTTTGGCAACAAGATAAATCATTTCTTTCTTTTAATCTTGTATTTTCCCTAAAAACTAATTTTGGTTATAATAGAATTTTAAATGCTCACCGCAAAATAGGTATTTACTCAACAAATAAACAAGTTGGACAAATTTTATTTCAAGAAAGTAATTTATTTGAATCGATAACAGTATTGTATAAGTACATTTTGTTATTTTATGTGTTTTCCTTATCTTTAATTAGTACGAAATTGTTTTTTAAAGACTAACAACAATGCTCAAAAATATCAAAACAGAAATCCAATCAAAATATCCTTTTGGCTAACATTTTAACGGTGAAACATTCTGTTGTCTTAAATTTTTCTAAATTTTGATAAATGATATATATGCACATACTTGACAGTAAACAAATGGACAACATAAAAGAATCCATTATGCAATAAAAAATAAATTTTTATCATGTTAGCTTAAGTTACATCAAAAAGGTGTTGCCTCTTCATAAAAAGGTACATCACATAATCATCACACCTATCTGTAACTCTACACACGATTTAACAGGAAGTACAAAATTAATATTATGACAAGCACGACATTTTCTTAAAATAAATTAATTTTCTGGGTGTCCCATCTTCTTCCGTGTGACATCATCTACAAACCGCTCATGATCATGATCATGCTACCGTCTTGTCTATTATCTCGTCTCGTTTCGTGCCAATGACTTGATGATACATGAAACTGTTTGCTGTCTGTGGACCATCTTCATAGTCAAGTACTTCGATAAAACAATAAAAAATTGTAGAAATCTCTCGAAAAAATTGTTGTGCATGGATAAAGTCTACGGTAAAATAAGAAGTAAAAAAGGTGGTCCGACGGAAGCTTAGAGTTTGACTTTGACAGTGACAAAATGCGAAATATGACGTACGACCGAGAAAATAAAATATTAGATTTTTCTCCAAAGATAAATGATTTCCCGTAATAGAGTAATTGTGATGATGATTGTTGTGAAAGCACTTTATGCATAATATCTAAGCTAAAGACGTATTAGCATACTTTGTAGGTTTTATAAAATGAGATGTTATCTAAAGATAAGATGTAATGTGGATATTTTTTTCGCTATAAAAAAGCATATCTGTATGAAACACGAAACAATTTTTTTTGATGAAATGAAACAAAAGATTTTGACGATATAGCCATGGGCCATATAAGCAATGTGCCGAAAAGTGTGTAATGGGCAATATCAATCATGACAATCGCAAAAAAATGATAATGGAATAATGTGTTTAAATAAGGAGCCCACCTATTTTGCATGAAACTATTACACAGAAAATAAATACTTTGGTATACATTTTTTTTGAAAATTTCATTTCCTTTCCTCATTTTGCTTTAAATTTACGGGACTTTTTAGGGGGAAATAAAAGGATGGCGAGACAAGTTCAAGGACTGCAGTTGAAGTTGTACTTTTGAGGAAGGAGTACTGCAGATTTGAATTTGCTGTGAACTTCAACGCGTGAAAACAGGAGACCAACTAAATCAGTCTGCTGCAGTGCTGCAAAGTTGAAAATGGCAATTTTGGACTAAAGTTGGGAAAGTGTATAAAATAGTTTAGAGGATTTCTTTGGTTATTTTCCTCTGTCAAGAGGGTTTTCTAGCTGGAGAAGATGCGGAAACCTATTTTGGTAAGTTTGGTTAAGTTTTACGCTGTTTGCATATCAAATTTTACAGGGAACTTTTTGCTACTGCAGTAGATCCCTTGTTTCCATCAAATGATAAGAAAAGAATGGCTGTGTCAATTTCTATAGGTGCTGGGCTTATCAGTAGCGGTACTTGCTGTACTGGCCGACCAACATAGCAAAAATGGTACAAGTACAGACACTTTGGAACGAAGTCAATCTTCCCTTAGAAAAAATACAAATGAATCACTACTCGCCAGAGAATACGGCATTTCTACCAACTATGTTTCCTCGTATCCGAACCCAGCCAATTTGACTAGGCGTCAGAGAACTGGAAGAGGAAAGGGGATTTTGTTCGTGCCGTCAAAAGAAATGGTATGCTTATTACTACTTTCAGCTTTAAAACTACTGAAGTAGTAAATCACGTTTACCGATATTGGAGAGTCTATGATCATGATCATTTTGAAATTGTAGAGAACACTCCCAAAACTTTTTCTGACTGCGGGGGTGGCTACACAAACTAAAATGAAAGGAGGTGGTGGGGGTGGAGGAGGAGGCTGGGGTCAAAGTGGTGGGGGTGGAGGAGGACAAAAAGGAGGAGGAGGCGGTGGTGGCGGCGGAGGGGGTGGTTGGGGTAGGTTTCTAATTAAGGAAAGGGTACTAAACTTTTGGAATTGTTTAGGTTAATTGTTGTGTAACTTTGTCTCTCGTATTTTAGGCCAGCAGCAACAAGGGGGTGGAGGAGGTGGACATGGTGGCGGTGGTAGTAGTGGAGGAGGAGGTGGATGGGGTAATTTGAGAGACATTTATAGCGACAACTTGAGCTAAATATTTACTGTTATTTTTTAAAATGAGCACTAATTAACTACTTTTTGGTTTAACAGGTCAAAGTGGAGGAGGTGGGGGAGGAGGTCTGGGTGGAGGCGGAGGTGGTGGATGGGGTCCACCTCCAGGTAAACAATAAGTTTTGGAGGAGGAGGAGAATTAATATTTTAAAGTTTTATATTGGGAATGGTTGATAAGAATTATTAACGAAAAATTAACAGGATGGGGTTGGGGACCTCCACCAGGTTGGGGCTGGAAGAAAGAGTGTTCTTCTGGAGGTGGAGGTAAAAAAGCGATGAAGGCTATGAAGAAACAGATGAAGGCGATTCAGAAAGCACAGAAAGCCATTGCGAAAGCAGGTGGTTTAAAGGCTGTTGAAAGTGCTCTGAAAGGAGGCGGCGACGGGTGGGGTGAAAGTATGTAGCAGAGTACGTGTACGTACTGATTCTCAAAATAACATTTAAACAATAATTGCGTTTAACAATGAGTTTTGCTTGATGCTATTTGAAGGTGGTGGTGGAGGAGGAGGGTGGGGAGGCGGAGGTGGCGGTGGTGGTGGTAAAAAAGGAAAAGGAGGAGGTGGCGGCGGCGGAGGATGGGGAGGAGGCGGAGGTGGTGGTCAATCTCAAGGAGGGTGGGGAGGAGGTGGTGGTGGTCAGTCGTCGGGAGGATGGGGTGGAGGAGGGGGAAGTAGTGGGGGTGGAGGCGGCGGAGGCTGGCCTCAAAGTGGTGGAGGTGATTAAATTCATTTAATATATCGTGTAATTAATTTGATTTGGCTATTATTTTTAAGGTTCTTCTAATACAAGTTGTTTATGACTCTAAAACCAGGAGGCGGTGGTAAAGGAGGTGGTGGAGGTAGTGGAGGAGGAGGATGGGGAGGTGGTAGTAGTGGGGGTGGTGGTGGTGGTAAAGGGGGAGGAGGAGGTGGAGGTTGGGGTCGTGGTGGAGAGGGTGGAAGTAGTTGGCAAGCAGATGAGGCACCACCACCCCCTCCACTCCCATTCCCCATCACAGATATTTCCCAGGAAGATGATGAATGGCCAAACGATCCTCCGCGTGACTCCAGAGTATTCAGTTCGTATGAAGATGACTACGCCTCTGCTCCAAGAACATTTGATATGCTGGAGGAACCCCTTCCAGTTCTATTGAACTATGAAGATATACCCTTAACCGTAACTAGATATGCAAGGGCTTCGCCGTCCTCATCGACTGGAGGTAAATATCAAGTTGTCACGAAGAAAACTAAAGTAAAAAGTAAGCCGAAAGATGTAGTCAAAAAGAAAACAAAAGAAGCACCGCCATCGCCAACCTCAACAGAAAAAGTTGTGAAACTTAGTTAACAAATTGACATGTTATAATTTATTTGTAATTTAATTTATTCACTTTAATCACGTATCTCACTTATTGTTAGTTTTGTGCACAATTTATTGCTTGCACGCATATTTCTGAACTTCAATTTTTTATAATGGGGCTTATCGTATTATAATGTTTGGTAGAATCACAGGCACTATTGTACTGCATGGTATTTCAAAGCGTATACTGAAAAAATAAAATAATTAGCTGGCTTATTATTTTAAAATAATTTATCTTGAGTCACGACACAGTTATTTTTGACCATCTTTATGCAAACTTAAAATATCTCATTTTACCCCATATGTCACCTCACAGCAGTAATCGAATGGGGGCGACTTGCATCCTCCTCATTGCATTGCAACAAAGTCACTATACACCATAGGCATGCTAGCATGATCAAAAGCTTACAGTAATTTTCGTTTCCATTGCTTCACCATTTCCGTTGTGTGATCAATATCGTCAATGATAAAATTCCGATGGAAATGTACAAATACATATTATACTCCAAAAAATATTATTTGTTCTGCCAACTTGTGTACAATGTGCATACAATAAAGTTGCAAGAACTCCAATCAATATTGAATTACGAAGAGCTTTACCCAACTGTGACGAAATCATACAATTACATATTCAAACCAACAATTATTATAAGACAGGTGTATTACTTAAAGGGACCAACGGCTGAAAATGGAGTGCATCTCTAATGCGAGGCTGAAACAGGCCGAGTCAGTGACCAAGAAAAAGAAGGATGACCTCAAAGATTTGAAATTCGAGTTGCCTCCAATACCAACAGTAAAAAATCTCTACTTGTGAAACATGTTTTCAAAAAGTTAACAGTGTTTGATAATAAATTGTATTGCAATTTGCGTAGATTGGCAAATATGGTACCGACATTTGGAAGGAGCATCCTCTCATGAACTACTTTGGCTTCAAGCAAAAACGAAAGCAAGACAATGAAGTGGTTATCCGTCATGGAAAAAAGGTCAAAGCCAATGTGGCTGACGCCGTTCAGAAACGCTTGGAAATGGAAAGGGTTAAGCAATTTGACGATGAGCAGAAACTGGAAAGCTTCCTCACTCAAGAAGACTTTGTCGAGTATTTACGAGACAGTGTCAGGTCCGCCCCTGTGATTCCTTTGCAGGCAAGCTGGGAACAGAAGATTTATTCCATGATTGCCAAGCAGTTGAAGCAAAGGCATCCCGAATCTTATCGAGCTCTGAAGAAGGACATTCGAGTGCGATATGAGCAAGTTCTTCACGAAACCATTTTGAATTTTGTGGTCGTCCCGAGTGAAGACTATGTGAATCCATACGCTTTAGAAATTAAGTATCCTCCTTATTCCAATTCCCCTCCGCCATGGTGGCAAGCTTATAGACTTCATCGACGAAGTATTAGTAAGGATCTTAGATTACTGCATCCACTTGTGGCAAAGACGTTTCTCAAAATTAGGGAGATTGTGGTCACCAAAAAGTTGTTTGATGAAACAGAGTTCAAGTAAGATAGTTTGTTAAAGGTGGGGGAGGTGGGCTCCACCACCTCCCCCACCATTAAAGTGATTGAGATTTAGTTAATTATGATTAATTTTGTTTTTAAATTACAGGAGCAAATACAAATACATTAAACCCTTTGAGCTTAAGGATATTTTTATCCATCAAATCAAAAGTGTGGGAGATGAGATCATGGCCAAGTTTGTTCCAATTATGACGTATATGTATCAACACAACCCATCTTCATTGAAAAATATGTCGCCTTCTAAACAAGCAAAGATTTTGGAGTGTGCCACGCACATGATAAAATGCAACGTTAGTTTATAATTTATTCATTGATAATTAATATCAGTGATCTGAAGATACATCACGAATATAATTGTTCTGTAGTCAGTTATGCTAGTAATGGAAACAATGGACAACATCGTATCAATCTACGAAAGATACCGAGATGTCCTCCCGAAAATTCTTTTGGAAACCTCCGTGGAAGATGGGACTACAGTCACCTTTTATCCCAGCATCGAAGACTGCATGTTTTGCCTGAAAAAGATAACCGATGAGGTTGTCAATGTAGTCCAACAAATTCCGGATGCGAAGTCACTCTTTCAAAATAGAGGCGATAGTCAGGAGGCTCCTACCACATTTTATAGAATTCAAGTTCCACCAGACTTCAATACTTACATTACGGATAGATTTAGAACGGTTATGGAGGAGTGGGTGGATGAGCCTAGTCAATTTGTTGCGGCTCTTCGTGAGTTGCAGCGCTTGAATAGCTATTTAAAAAATGAAATGATTTTACAAAACAAATATGAAATTGATGGTTTATTATCGTAGAGGAAAAATTTGCACCCATTTTGAATGGCGAGGCCAAAGAAAAGGCCGAGGAGATAATTTCTGGAAAGAAAACTTTCCACGAAGGAGTTATGGAGCTGCCTTACTTCCGAGAATTCATGGATATGACTTATGACATTCCTAAAAATGAATACTTTGAGAGGATAAGGTTAAATAATGAGGATGCCATCGGGGGAATGATGGACGTGGCTAAAGGCCATTTTAACTCATTGATGGACTATTTGACACGATTTTATAGGCGTCATAATTACAAGTATGATTGAAATTTTAAAAAGTTCCAATTATCGCATGTTTTTTAATGAGCAATTTCATGCTTATTTTTGTCTTTAGAATCATTCAAGGTTACGAAGCAATTCGGGACCGTCTTTTGCACGAGCCTCAGACAACGGAAGAGCTTGTTGATCTTGTCGACTATATTGACGACGCAAGAGGTCGACTTTTGATATGTCTCAAAGAAGATATCACTGTCGGTATCAAAATGTTCTTTACTCTAATGGACCACAACATATTGAATGCGGATGACCGAGACATTTCTATTATGGCACATACTTGGCATAAAAAGATTCAGCCAGCTTTTGAGAAAAGTGCTCTTGTATGTCAATTAAATATATTCATATAAATTACCACATATGAAAATTTTCAAGAAAAATGTTGGAATAATGAATAGGTTTTATAAAAAGTTTTGTAAAAAGTTTTTAATTGAATGCGCATGCAGCCACCGGAGGCATTCCTTTGGGACTTTTTCAGCATTAAACC
>JAQFXM010001040.1:0-37081 GCA_034693345.1 Entomobrya multifasciata | reverse complement strand
CGGCCAGACAGACAGACAGACTACTCATCCCCTTATCACCAAGTATTCTTATAAAGTACCATTCTGGCACTTAATAAGCTTGGTCGTTTTTTGATACTACATAGTTCACCTGCGCTATCAAAATTCTATGCTTGTGGTGGCAACTATGTGTGTAAAGTACACAAAAAAAAAAAAGAAGGAAAGGTAAAGTGTTCCGGAAAAACTTATTGCGTTACTGCCTTTGTTGGCGACACACATCATTACACCTTTCCTTTCTGGTGTCTGGTGTTTTGGACGTGAACATATACATATTATGTATTATGAAGGCATACATATAGGGACATATACAAACACACTTTATAAGATCATATTGCACCGCACCACCAATCTTTCGACGAGTGAACGACGGACAAGCATAATATTTCTTTTCATGAGAAAAAGCCGCTTTGTTGTAAAATAGGAAGAAGAAAAAATTGATGCCAATATTGATCCCCTCTACTATACAATACACTACTTGCTGTATAGCGTACTAGTTCCACTCCATGTATAAAAGTTAGTCAGTGCACATTTTCTGTCCCATCAAAAAGCTTTCCCGTCACCATCATCATCAATTTCATCGTCATCCGTTTTTTTGTTGTGTGGTAAATTTTGGCAGGGCAGTATACATATAAAATCATGCATACTAGTAATGTATCTCCATTTTACACCTTTTTTATGAGTAGCACTTATTGGCAATTTGAGGATGATAGGTGATGGTAATGATGACAATAGCAAACCCAATAAAATTCATGAATATGCTATTCTACAGTGAAGATAGTAAAGTAAAAAGATTTCAGAAATTTTAATAATAAAAAAACTAGGAATACAAAAGGCGCAAACAATTATTATAAATGTAATGTAAAAATGAGTTTTAAAAATTTCAAACTATGAATTCTCTTTCTCGAATAAAATTAAATGATTTTTTTTCAAAGAGTGCATGTATAAGAGTGACACGAGCTACGGATTATTATGAGGTAGCCATTTTTATGGACGCATTCATTTTCATTTGACGGGGCGCGCGTGTGTATTGTGTATAGCTTGCATGTAAAGTAATTTGTATCATGGTAAAAGTCATTGCAGTAGTCATTGTTAAAGCCACACTCTACACTGTACAGTATTATTAACTCAGTAAATAGGGTATGTAGCAAATTTATTATTAAAAGCTAAGTCTCGCTCTGACTTTTTTAATAATTGTAAACCTGACGAGGTTACCTTAAAAATGCTTTCTTATTCAAGTCAATGTAGAAGAACCAACAACCATTCACCGGGGTCTTTTCGGTACGAAAAAATAATAATATCACATTATATTATCATCATCATATTTTCCCCTTCTCTGCTTTTCAGAGAGAGATGCTTGGCATTTAATTTTCTTTTCTGTATCGATGGCAAAAGCAGAGAGTGAATTTTCTGTAAAGTCAAGAACTCAACTCACATTACATTTTGTACAGCCAGCGAAAAAAACACAGTAGAAAGGCATTGTGTATTATATGATAAAGATAAAATGCGAGCTAAAAAACGTAAGCATGCAGAGAGTGAGAGAGCAGTGGAGCATATTCCTTTTTCTGTCATGGTTTCTTGAGCCAAAAAGAAGGGAAGTGAGGGGGAGGGTTTATGGTTCCAAGTGGTTGATGGTGAAAATATATATAATATGTGTGTATGCAAGTATGGACATATGCTGTTGTATTTACAAGCAGCACACAGCATCGCGTGGCACTCAAACATTTATTAAGCAAGATTCTGCACTTGCACCACTACTCTACCGAGAACTTATTACACATAGATTTCAATTAAAGGTGAATTTTTTTGGTCGTTCTTATATGAACAGCAGTAGCAAAGGTAACTAAAACGGAAAAAAGTGCTGGAAACAATGTGTGCGAAGGAACATCTACTGTTATTAAGGTAGGAGTAGGAGGAGGAGACGAAAGAGGAAGCAGACGAAGACTGAGCTGAGCTGTGAGCAAGCCAAGAAGAAGAAAATATTAAGGTGGTTGTTTCGCGGTACAACGACCATAACATCATGGACCATGCATGGATGGATGGATAGTGCGGTGGTTGCAGAAAAAATCGAGCACAGGAAGAGAGAAACAAACTTTAGAAAATGGAGAGAGAAGAGCGAGGGTTCGTTCCCTTTTTTTGCTGCAACAATGTTACTTGAAAAAAAGTTACTCTTTTCACCTTGCTTACAAAAAGCATGTAAAATATTATATGAGAATACAAAATTTTATTCCTAAAAAACAATCTACATCTACCTATATAAATATATATGAATGCAAGCCTTTAAAATAATGTGAAGCTTGTCTTGGTAGTTGTGGGCAGGTAGGTGCATGTTTCGGTTTTTAGCTTTTCGTTTCACTTACCAAAAAACCATCGAAAATGCTACGACACTCATATAAACTTTTGCTAAAGCTTCATACATTCTACAAATAATTGTGTAGCAGTAGTAATAATAATAACACGCTAGATTTTATTTCATGTTGATAAATTGTGAGTGTATCAAGAAGACGATGGTGAAATGGTCTGTAGATGGAAACTTAAAAGAGCAGAGATGACGATCAAAAGAGATGATGATGATGATGGAAGGTGGTTGGTATTGTAGTGATGTGGTGGGGGCAGTTGTTTTTTTGTGGATGGGGCATTATCGAAAATAGATGGGTTTTGTTTCTTTTTGTCGTGTACAAGGTATAAAATAAAATAAAGAGAAGAAAAAAGTTGAAAATAGAGAAGCATTCGTTTCGTCTGGCTGTTCCAACAATAACAAGAGTAGCACCACAAAACTGTATCAATATTACCAACGACGGTAAAAGTACATTATTACTACTATTATTACTACTGATTTTACTGCTGCTGCTGTTCTAAAACACAAGAATGTTACCACTACCAAAAACCACGAAACAACGCTACCTGCTTTACAAAAAAATATATCCAGGAATTGAAAGTCATAGTTTTTCATATGAAACTCTCTTGTATGCAATTCAGGTATACAAGAAGGGTGGGGTAGCTCAGGTAAAATTAATGTGAGACTGGAAAGGAAGTCAGGAAAACTGTAGAACCGACTGCGGCTGTGAAAGAATAATGGGTAAAATCGGGAGAGAGCAAAAAATGAAGGGGTGATGTTGTGACTGGGTAAAAAATCAAAAAGTGAAAAAGGGTTTTAAAGTCAGAGTACAACAATAAGTAATGGTGAATGGTGATGATTTACGAAAGCCAAATCTATAAATGATGTGCATTTTAATCCTGGATTTTTCCATATTCGTAAATGTAGGAATACAAAAAATTAAACAGTGAAAGCCATACTTGGCAAAAAATATTTTTGTTCACCGATGCACACTTGAATTTTACTAATGGGAACTCCTTCGATGCAAACGCAAATAGGTTGGATTATTTTATGGGCATAGTGTAAAAATAAAATATTTCATGCAGGTATCAAATTTTAAAACGTTCATCATATATATTTGCTAAAGATAAAGAGATGGTTTTATAAACAAATTTAAATTTGTGAAGAAACAGCCGCCGACTTACTTTTACACTATCATTGTCTGAAATCACTGGGAAATTGTGAGATTGACAAGATCCTCGAGGGTATTTATTGCACATTGAGTTGGTTAACAAAATTTCTTAAAGTACAAATTCATAAAAAAAATAGATGTGGCTAATAGCAATGGTAATAATATTATTTGTACATTCTAAGCATGGAAATGTATTAAAATAAATATAATTCATTCAAGCCAGATAATCTGCGGTGTTTGTAGATATGAATATCTCTACTTCATCTTGTCGTCGTAAGTTCACTCACTCTCTAAGAGCTCGTATTAATAATAAGCCATCTATAAAAATAAACCAGACTGCAAATTCTACAGCAGCTCAGCTAAGCACACAGGTACGCTGTAACGTTGTAATTGTAGCCATAAAAAACCTGCTCCTTTTCCTTCCTTTCCAGAGGAAAAAGAGAGAGCGAGAGAGTTTCTGATGAATGAATGCGATAAGTATCTCAACAAAATATTAATTAAGCAGATGCACATTCATACTGTCTTGAGCAACGATGATACAAACAAGAGACCTTTGGTAAACGTAAGTTGGTTTTGATGTAGTTTTGTAAGTGTTTGCAAAGTACGAAGTGTACTGTTGAATTGAAATATCATTTTTAAAGCTGGAATTAGAGTTGTACAACAATCAGCATTACATAGAAAATTTGTGGCATGGAAACTGACGAGAATGATTTGGATCACTTTTCCTGCTATTCGATGTAAAAGGTTGGTTGTAAGGAACGCAAGCAATGGACGTACGTAGCGTAGTATACCATTTTTTCCTTTGAGATAAAATGTGAATGACTGCAAGTGAACTGAATTGAATGTTAGTAAGGTCGGTTTTAGAACAGGTAGAAAAGAGAATCGTGTGCTGGTTTATGTGCATGTACATAAAGCAACTTTTCATGTGATTATCGACATATGCGAAGCGTATCCAAAGGTGGTGGAGGATGAGCAAAATCTAGCTTAGTTCCGGCCTCTCAAGGGATATCGTGTGTAAAAAGGAGAAGAAAGAAAGAAGTCAAGAAAATAAGACACGATTCTACTACTTGAGCTTCAGTATCTCTTTTGTTGCATTATATACCTACCAAAATCATCATAGCTGCTACAATTATTTACGTGGTTGACGGTTTAGTTTTTATGAATTGGGGAAATTTGGACTGTCTGTCTGTAGTCTGTGATATGGACATGGACAAAATACCTACTATGTTAAGTTCATAGCTTAATGCTTCTGAAAACTTTTCAAAAATAGCATAATGTTATCGAATAAGCCATATTGTTAATTACGATCGTGAAGAAAGATAATATTATGCTTTCAAAACATAAGGTAATTTTTAAATTAGGAACCTATTTTTTTATAACACAGAATTTCATCTAAATCAAATAGTTCGGCATGTAGTCATATACTCTTGGAAATCACTTAGATGAAAAGTCAACATTTTGAAGGAAAATTTATGAATGAATATTTTCTCTTGGGTTTCGTTACTTTTACATGTTGTGTTGACTGTTAAGATTATGCCATATTAATATTATTACAAGTAACCGACTCGTCGTAATCATACCAGTAGCTTGGAGGATAGTGATAATGATGTGAGCCTGCATAATATACAGTTGTTGATGCTCCTTACATTATTGGAGCAGCTGCTTTTATACAAGCTCATAAGATATTTATTGCATAAAAATATATTTATATCGTAAATATATACCTAATATGGCAAGTATAGCGTGGTGACTACCGGTGTAACCTTCAACTTTCAGCTAATATAATGCATCCTGTCTTCTTATTCATGTAAAGCAAGCATGAAATTTTTATAGTTGTGTGCTGATTTTAGTGTACACTGTTTAGTTTATGAATATGGGGTACAACTGAAAAAAGAAAGAACTGGTACTTTTCTGTGCCATAGTGGTTCTTCTTCATGTGTATTGTTTTTACGAGAGTGCATAAAGTCTACCCAACAACTAGCAAGTTTTCGTTGTACTGCATGGATAACATGATGATAGCAAATGATAATGTGAGATGTTTTTCTTGTGTGCTTTCATGAAAAGTATAAAATGTCTGATTTTAAGTGAATGCATCGAGTAG
Organism: Entomobrya multifasciata; assembly: GCA_034693345.1. Taxonomy (NCBI): domain Eukaryota; kingdom Metazoa; phylum Arthropoda; class Collembola; order Entomobryomorpha; family Entomobryidae; genus Entomobrya; species Entomobrya multifasciata. The sequence goes on along the minus strand of JAQFXM010001040.1, from coordinate 31,456 downwards.
TGCGGGGGAGAATTGTAGAGAGAGAGAAGCTTGAATCCAAACCATTATTATTATTAGTATTAAAACGCATAAAAAGCAAATATACTACTGGCTGGCTGGCTGGCTTCGCTGACAATGATAATCACAGGAAAACAAAACACAGAATGCATGAAATATGACGAACAAGACGAAAAAGTAGAAAAGCGATGCTTTTTGATGATAAAAGAAAGGAGAAAAATAAAATATTTGCATTGAGAAACGAAAGAGATCTTTTTTTAGTGAACTTGACTTCTGCACGACAACAGGTGCTTCTGCTAATCATTTTTTTAGACTTGGCCTCGTACAGTTCGTCATGCCGACATGAGCATGGCTTGTTTTGTGCTTTTTAAAGTGTTCTTTTAGCTCATCATAATAATAAGCAAGTAGTCAAACGACTGTTGTGAAGAGTACCCATTGAGTATATATTGTTGAATAACATAGTAATACATATGAACGTATTATCGTCCATAAATACTTTATAAACTCGTCAGCTTTTTTATATTTCTCGTAAAAATAATTCTCTCTTAGAAAAGCTTCCGCTTGTCTTGTTGGCGCTAAAATAGACAATGGAAGACGAAATTGTCTTTTAAAAAACAAAATGAAATAGAAATGGTACGCCATTTGCCACCACGCCGCAAATTTACAGACTGTACATGTACTGATTGTATGACTCATGAGGACGACACGTAGTCACTCGAAATTTTCAGTGATTTTAGAAAAATTTAAAATGATAATCAGATCGGTATCAGGACTCGGAACGCTGAGTGCGCTTCCCATTTCCCATCATCACATCATCCTCATAAAAACGTCCTGAAGAATTGTACAGCCACTTATTTTACTGGTGCTGTATCTCGTTTCACGATCTTGACGCAAACGCTATTTACATTTGTACATGTTAACTTTGTCGAGATGACGATGTCGGAATGGGATAAACGATCTCAAATCTCAACATTTTTATTGTACTAAAAACCTATCCTGGATTTTCCCGGAGACGATGCAATGCATTACAATAATATAATAAGAAAGCTTTGGGTTTTCGGATAGTTAATTTTTACAGGTTGGCTCACATTATCTGCTTCCTGTTTGTCTAGATTGGCAAATGACTCTAAATCTAATACAAACTCTGCGGCATTCAAAAATGCATTTCGAATTTTCTGTAGTTTCATTATAATATAATGAGTATTCAATCATTAGGCAATGCTGTTTACTATGAAAACAGTTGATATTTGTCTGTCAAACCAAATCTATCTCAACTCAAGTGAAATTGAACGAGAATTTCTCAGTTCGACATTTCTCATATTTTCAAATAAATTAAACTCAACTGAAAACAAGGCGATAAAAAAGCGCAATCTTGAAAGTAAAAAGAAAATACATAGTTTCATAATACTTCTTGTGCCTCAATAGTCAACTCAACATCAGTCATTCGATTATAATAAGAAGATGAAAGATAAAAGTAGTTTTATCCATGGGACTCCCTATCAAAAACGTGAGTGAATGTTATTTATTGAATGTATACCTCAGCAGGTGTTGTTACTGCTGCCACTCAATCTTTTACTGTGTGTTCCTTGTTAGTTTTCTGAAAAAAGAGTCAACGACGCGACGCAAACATACATACATGCAGTAGGCACATTTACTATATATTTTTGTGTGGTATATGCAGATATGTGTTCACCAATAAGTTTTGTATGTTTTTGATTGGATTAGATGAATATATATAGAAGAAGTAATGAAGAAGCAAATACATCATGCTTTTATCACACGAAGCGATAAGCGATCTCATGTTGATGGATAGTGATGATGATGATGACGATGATGCAGCAATAGTTTTATTGTCTCTGTCAAAAAGTAACCGATTTCCTAAAATATGCTATGCACACAACTTGAGTGATTAAAAATGCAGATTGAGAATCGGGCTATTCTTTCAAAATATTATATTATGAAGTGTTTTGGATTGTGAAATAAACGTTGTTTAATTATGTTCCCAACGAAAATCCACACTAAATTTTACTGGACACAATCCATTTGTTAAATGCTTTATAGGTAGTTTGTCGGAGGAATTAGAGATAAATGTCATTTAGTCATTTGCGTATTGTTTTAAACGAAAAAGACTTCTTGGACAGAGAGAAAGCAGAATTGTTTAACTAACTGCCTGCGTAATTCACATCATTGGTTTATTTGCTTCTTTCTTTGAGAAGCTTGAAGAAAAAAATTACTGGCTTATAGTATGTAGTCGTTGTCATTGTTTGCTAAGAAAACAAACCATCAGGGCACATATATGTCAGTCATTAAAGCATGCATGTATGGGTACTTCTATGTGTACTTTTTACAAGAGAACGCTCTAAACAGTTTACTTTTTTGTGTATTTCTGTCGAAAAAAACAATTGTAACAAGTGGTTCATCAAATAGAATCATTTATTTTCTTTCAGCAGGTGAGAACTAATACTTTATAAGCATATTAATGCAGACAAATATATTTCTAAGCAGCGCAGTCTACACCAGTCAGTAGCAGCCATTTTAATAGATACTCGATAAAAAACATGGATACATAGTTATATGGCCGTATGACAAAAGCGTTTATTTATCAAAAGGGGTTATATCGAAGGAATAAGAAATTTTCTTGCAGTTTTTCTTCTTGAATCAACCCATTATGATCACATGATGAAGTGCTAGTTGAAACAACCACTTTTTGTCTTGCTACTCTGCTCAGCGATGCATAAACATCATGAAGAAGGAAGATGATCCATCACAATGGCTACATTCACAGAGTTTTCACAAGCTATAATACGTTTTCTTTTCGAAGGTTTAAGTAGAATTAAAATGTATCATTTTTTGTGCTGCTGTTTGAAGTACACGCATGTTACATTATAACGAGCATTCTTCTGAGTAACGTTTTTCATTTGCAGTCCTTTTACAATTACGTATTTGTCTCCAACTTTTGAAAAATCGAAACAATTTATCTAAAGAGTTAATGAGGTTCAAGAAGACAAATTTTTTGTAATTGTTAAGTAGTTAATTGAGCAAACAAGAGAGGTTCTAAAAATTGTTTACAACAAAAGGAGTTTTTAATGAGGGTCATCATTACCATCCATTTATGGTAAATAATTTGTATTTTTGTCATGCGTAAATACCTTGTTAAAAAAATTCACGGAACTGCAGATCGGAGAAGCAGCCCCAGTAAATAGCAATTTTTAAATTCAAAAGTCCGTTTAAATGACGACAAATGAAAATGAGATGAAATGGTTTAGAGAGATGAAGGAGGTCTCAGCGTCTAAATACTACAGCAGCCAAATAAAGTTCAGAGATACAAACAGCATTATTATTACCACGACGACGAAGAAAATGCTATTAAGAAAACCACAACAACGTACGATGACTTTGCGATTGCTCTCTGATGTTTGAGAGAGAGAGAACCTTCTTCTGATTATATGTATTCATCTTCTGCTGCATCTCTCACAAATTCACGCTGAGTGCCTCCGAAAATGCGATCTCGCTTAGGTTGATCATGTTTTTTTCTCTATATTTTAATGTGAGCTTAGTGTACTTTATTTTCCCATTTTTATTACAAATATGCATGCACGTTGATAAAAATTATCGTATGTTGGCAAGAAAAGAAACATTTTTCGTATTTCAAATTTAAATGGAAAGATGGGTACATGTATATTTTTTATCATAAATATAACTTATATAATTATAATATATGCCTATGTACATGTGCCCAGTGCCTACCAACAACGAAGACGCTGCGCTGTCTGTTTCTTGCTCACTTAAGCTGAACATAATAGCGTGTCATACGACTATGTGTCGATGATGGCTGGGTAGTATAGTAATATTATGAATTCTATGTACACATATTATTATTATCAAGTTTATGAAATAAACTGCATAGGGAATGTAGGAGTGTATGTTGTGATGTGAGTATGCAATAAAAAATGATAATATGCAAGGAGTGAAATAAGTACACATCATCATCATCATATGATATCATTTGTCCTGGCATGGCCTGGCTATCCACTATCTCTTCTGGAAGTAGGCAATATATGGCAGTATATATTAGAACGTTGAAGATGATAAAGCTACACAAACTGCTGCTGATGTGCTGATGATGATGATGGTTAGTGATGAATCAAGTAAACCACCACCATTAGTGGTAATAATACTAAATCTGTGGTGATGGTGGCGCCTTTTTCCACGATGTGTTGATTATGTTGATGACCATCATGAGTAAGTACAGCAGCTGTTTCGCATACCTGTTCCTGACATTGTTTGGCCCCAGGGGTTCTTTCTCTGTGCGTCTCTCTCAATTTTTTTTCTTTTTGCTTGTTACATCTTTCAAGAAGTTTGTCTTTAGAATGACGACAAAACATCATATCACCACACTGAGAGAGGGTATTGTTTTGCTGCGTTGGCAATTGTATTATGTGGCCCCTCTGGTAGTATGTATGTTGCATGTAATTCTCTTGCGGAGAGATTTATGAAGAGAAAATGTGATTTTATGATGACGACCAGTGGTCGTACATAGTTATGACGATGGAATGTAAGTACATCAAATAAATCACAAGGCAACATATGAAGAAAAAATTTGTCGTGTGAGAATACCTGGAAATTTTGGCGACGGTTTTCACGATTTTTTACAATTTGCACTGTAGGTGTGGAGTTAGTCAATGAGTGACACATACAGCTGTATATTTTACAGTACTTGAAAAACAGCAACGAAGAAATAAAGAAACGAGCAAGAGATTTTAAGAAAAAAAGTATGTACATAATTTGTATATGATATATTTATGTAAAAGCATCCATGAAATCGTCATAACATTTTTAATCCTCTGTAAATTAAAATGTAGAGTCATGGATAAACAGTGATATAAATATCAACGGTAACAATGGTTCAAATTGTAAGATTGTGTTACATTTATCGAAACAACCTGTCACTAATCATTTACCTATGTTCCACATGCTTACATATAGTATCCATGAAAAATGATACGTATCGTATATCCCCACCTATTAATAAGAAACATTGTAGCTTCAGCAAAACAATAATATTTTTCAAATGAAGACGATGAGTATGATTACCATTATCAAAAGGATCGGATCAAAAACTTTTTCATAAAAGATGCAGTCGTCATCATTATTATCATCATCTTTGCCATCATCACATCATTATTATGTAAATCTTGACGAGAAACCAATGCTCTCGATCGAAAACCAACAGTAGTGGCTATTAGATAGACGATAAATATGTTTATGTACTATGTGGCTATCAAAAGTGTACTCGTTTGTATATTGTAAACTGTAATTACTACTTCAAATCGTGCACAACACCAACATCACTGTAACAACAGCTTCAAAATCTATAAAACCAAAAATGCCATTTTTCATTCTGTTGCGACATGACATAAAATGCCAGGAGCATTTTGGAAATGCAAATTTATTACAATCATGACATTCCTGTTGTCTGTAGCCTCAAAAGCGATAATGTTTGATGCTGCCTCGTCTGGAGAGTTTTTTTGTTGATGTTCCCACTAAACGAAATATTTATGACTAGCTATTATTACTGTTGTATATTATTATTTTTGACGTTGATGTAGATAAAAAATTATCTTGCAATTTTCTCTGTGCAATTTTTCGACACTTTACCCAGACATTTGGGTAAAGCAACCTGATGTAACAATCGCTTGTATAAAAATTGTGTATGCACTTTAGTTTCATGTAAAATTCATTGGCGGAAGTGTGCCTTAATTTCATTACCCAATACAGTTAAAAATTTAATTTCATAAGTAATGTTTTTATCAAACCCTGAAATTGTATCCGATTAAACAAGTTGCAAGTACAAATTTTTGTCTTATTTGCTTTTTGAACCGAAAATGTCGATGGTTCTGTGTAGGAATTATACATGTATGCATATATGTATGTATCTATCTGTATAGTGTAAATGTGAGCAAAATTATGTGATGTGAATGACATTTTCTAACTCATACATATTATATCTTATATGTATCTGCTCAGGTTTTAAAGGACATGGCGCAAGAATATTTAGGTGTGCTTCCTCTGCTTTAAGTATTCATTATTTATTTCGTTAGTCATGTGATCAAAAAACTACAACTGGTTGTGTGATATTATATACTTGTACTACTACTTACATTTAAATGTATGCGTGTATAGATGGGAAAGCTGCTCTCCCACGGTATCAGCTACTTTTCAAAATCTTACTGACCCGGTTCTAATCAAATAGAGTTTTAGTTAAAAGCTTATGCGAAGCGTTTCTCCTCGTGTTAATGTTACGAAACAAGTTAACCACGTAAACTGTATATATAATTAAAATGTATTAAAAGGCATGCTAATCTAAGCTGCATTTTCACTGTTAAATGTACTAAAAGTAGCGAAAGTAGATAGAAAAAAGTGTTCATTGCCAAAATGGCATGCATACATTTCTCAATAATGCTATTTATCTTTTTTAACCTAATTTTATACGATATTTCCTCTCAAGTCAAAAGTCATCAGTTTCATAACGAAAAAATTGACTGACAGACAAACTTTCCGCAATTGTTTAACAAATGTCACTTTTCATCTTTTCACATAGTTTATGGTGATTCTACGCACACACTATATTTTATAGTTTCATAATGTCCTCATTAGAATACTTGTGACAACTAACAACAAGCACAATTTTGCCAAGTAAATCCTTTTTCATGCTCAATGAGCTGTTTAACTCTGATTCTCATAGAAGTACTCCTTACTTGTTTTCAATGCTCGGATTATCATTATCGAAAGTCAATATTCCATTGTTTTGTCTACGTATTCATTTGTACACTGTTCAATAATGCCCAAAAATTCAAAACAACCAGACAGACTAACCTGAAAGGTGTTGAGTTGAAACGGTAGCTTAGTAGAGGATTAGTGAAAAGCGACAGTCTTTTAAAGAATGTGTTCAAGCATTACTCAGTCAATTGACGACCTCATCAATCAGACAGCCAGTAGAAGCCGGTTAGGACAGTGTGGCATGTACACGTGCTGGTCTAAAAGGTCCCAGTCCCAACAACTTACTTCCTCAAAACTCACAGATGTAATGATGCGCACCATGAGACGTAGTAACTTTACACTCTTGTGAACCGCTACCTAGTAATCAGCTCTGAAAAAAGGTGCCTTTGGGTTGTCTAAAAATGAAAATAACTGCAGAACTCAACATACCCATTTTTATTAGCCCAAAACATACCCGCTAAATTTTAATTGCAGAAAATGTTTTACCGGGCTAATTACTCAAAAACATTTGGTGAGTTTGTTATTTAACCATCAGCATCAAGACACATTAATTGTAATAAGTTAATCTTAACTTATTAATTTTCATACTCATGTATGCATACCTCCCTCTGTAACAATCAACGAAAGAAAATTCATTTTAATTTCGAGACCTTAACATATTATTCGGCTTCGTAAACTGGACAACAATCAACAATTATGGCGAAATATGAAGTAAGCTGCTTGCTTTTTCCAAATTCCAAATAGTCGTGCAGTTGTAATAATCACATAATAGGACAGTAATATACGGGACTTCTCTTTCTCTTCTAATTCTCTCCAGTTCAGTTGCGCGATGAGTCTACTTTTGGCTGTTTTTATTTATGACAGTAGTTACATGATTGTTATCATGCTACTACGTGATGTACTATCATTAATTGTTCACAATCACAAACACATATCACACAACAGCCATTAAAATAAGTTCATTCATTCATGTTGCGTACATAAAATAGCAATGGAATATTTTTAAAGATGCGTTACATACATTTTGCTTGTGTGACTAGCTAATGTCCGTACTAGGTCTTCCAGTGAAATAATTAAAGAGTTTCAATGGAATTCAAAATGAGAATTTTTAGAGCATTTGAATACAAAACTGGTACGCACACTGGCAGGTAAAAATACTTACCAAGTTATTAATAATTTTATGCCGTATTTTAATGATGGTGGATGCATTATAATTTGCAGATCTACGTATAGTATGAACGTGTAGTCTACTGGGAAAATGTTACAAGTGTAGAAAACATATACATAAAATATAATATATGTAATCTAGATTTAACCGCCTTGTTTCATCTTTTACGATCATCCGGTGTGCTCAGCATGTAACTAGCATCTGGCGCAAAAGCGATGAGATGGGCAACGGATAAACCTGAATGTATGGAAAAAATAATATCGTTTTCATCTTGTTCAAGGGTCCATCCTGATCTAACATGATCATCTTCACAATCAAAACGAATATGCAGACAAAAAGCCTTTGTTCCTTTCTCGTTTATTTACTAGAATGCATTATGTATGTATATTACATGGTCAGGATTTTAATATGATATACTCGGCAATTCTAATAGGAAAATCGTGGTCTTCGAATTCGAATGTTAGCTCTAGAGCGTTGCTGTCAAGCCTTTAAATGTTCAACAACAACAGAACATTGTGAAGGTAGGTGGCAATGGCAATAAAGCTGCATACATAATGTCCTGGTTTTATGATACATACACGAAAAAGGCAAAGCATGTTAGCATATTGTTCTTAATGAGTGATCGCTACATTACATTTCTCTGTATTCATTGTCATCATCATCCTATTATCGTCATTGAACTAGTCTGCTGAGCAGTTAATTAAGACATCATTATAGTTAAAACTTGATTCAGCTCTGGTATTTAATTTAAAAAGCGTGAATACGCGCAAATGCTTGTTTGAAAGAATTATAACACCGCATTGTAACGTTTCAGTATTATAGGCATTGTGTATACATCTCATTGTTCACATTCGGAAAAAACCATTGCAAGTATACCACGCACTGCATATCTTTTTATCATCCATTGTGCGTGAATCTATAATGTCAAACTTTATACTTCTTCAAGTTACTTTTTTGGCATTTGTTACTTTTTACACTTTTAAGAAACTTCGACATCAATCCCAATCTTTTTTATGTGCCATTTGCTTTGGTTCGTATTGCTCGTTGTTTTGCGAATTGAACAACTTGTTGTTATTACATGTCATTCATGGCAATAAAACCTCTCTAAAAATACTCAGAGTTTGTTAATTTTAAGTTTACTAATTCATATCAGATTTCAGTTTAAAGGCAAAGCGTTTATTTAAACGACATGAACACATTATTATGCAGTCTCAAAATTACAGCACAAATCGTACATGCTAAATTCGCCTTTTAAGTTTGTAATGGATTTTTGCATTTTCTTGTCTTCATATTTGATTATTCCTGCCTTACTTTTTTGTAAAAAAATCTATCAAACGAAGGAGAAAATGGAGTTAAAGAAGGGTAATATGTAATGGGAAGATCTAGAGAAAAAAATTGATAGAATTATTAGTACAATATTACTCCATTACAAATAATACAACGGATCGATTGTCTTATCTGCACAAATATAAAGCTGGACATGTAATAAAATAATCATGTATTTTTGAGCAGCCTATATTATTGAATGGTTTCACCTGCAACTGCAAATTCGATCAGCCCTCTTTTCAATTATTCATTAGAGAGAGTATAAATATAAGCTTTTAACGTAGGACACGAATATATTGCTAGGGATTTTTCCTAAACCGAACAACTACCAAACCAACTGTCAATTGTAGCATACTTCTCTGCCATTAGCTTATTATGAAGAGTATAAATATGTATAGTCATGGTAGTAGTAACTTCATTTTAGCAAAAATGGTAATTTAACTTTTAGCAAGCAAACGACACAAAACAGATAGAGACATTTAGGCGGTCTCATGGTAGTAAAGACTGATGATGACAGACAGATATTTAGCATTAAACATTATGCAATATTCTTACTTTTGCGATTAAATGTATATTGTATGTCTGTTTCCCAATGACTACATTTTACATTGATAATTGCATATTAGGTAAGTAGCATATCTTAAATTATTTGCCAGTAGAAAGCAACCCGAATAACTCCTTGCTAATTTTGTACGTATCTTACATATGTAATTGTACGCTTGACGATTATTATATGAGTAAATTGAAATTATCAATTAATAAATGTTATCAAAAGTTTTGATTAACTTGTTTCAGGTATTGTGTGTATTGTGTCTGCTATTTGGTTGAATTACTTGTATTACAATGTCAACATATCTTTACATGTGCATGTATCCTTATTACTTCAAACAAACCACCACCACTACTAGCACTGCTTTGGTTTAGTTTGCTGAGTAATTTGATTTCATCAAATATTGTGCATGCCAATTGCAATGTGCTACACATTTAGACTGACTGATTGTGTGTGGAGAGCTTACTTATATGGTTTTTTATTGTATTGTAGCTATTTTGAGAGCACGCATGAGATACCACAAAATAGTTGACTTTTGTAACCTGATATGTGTAGATGATCATTTTACTGCCGCTATAACCATGATGAAATCGGATATACCCAGAGGATCATCGGGATAGTAAAACGAATGAATGGGGTGAATTACCGTAAAGTTAACTTTTAACGTCATCATTTAGTGTTCTCTTTCATCTTTACGAACTTTCAGTACGAAAGAACGATGATGAAGAATGAACAGACGTTTAAGTAATGAAAACAATTTTGTACTCATTCAATAAAGTCTAGTAGGTTCTATAACATGTGATATAAATATAATGCTCACCAAAAATTTCTTTGCCGTTTCCTCCCTAAAATAATCTTAAATATGTCCCATTATTATGCATTATTGTTGAACTATGAACCAGCCTCAAAAAACCCAAACCCTTTCTTACGTGTAGCAATGTAAACTTGTCATTATAATTAAGCAGATTTATGCATGCAGTCATTGTGCAAAACAATGACATTTACAAAGATTCAAATTTGAAGCAGTATAGGTCCCCAATGTCTTTTGTTAAAATTGAACTTTGGGAATTGATATGTGGTAGGGTGGATGTACGCAGTCATATAATGAAAATACAGTTCGTATATGAATATGGAAGCTTTGAATCATTTTGATTAAGTTTTATTGTTTTATTGTGCAACATGGCTATAAAATAGCGTAAAGAGGAAGCTGACAGGAAGGAAGAATGAACAAGTAAAATAAAATTAGCTTACCGGTAGTGGTGAACGGCTTGTGGTGATGATAAGATGCGTTGCAGAATAAAATAGTACCTTGGTTTGGTATCCTGTATCTCCGCCATCGATTGATACGAACGGAGTTCATGAGTCACTGGGTAAGGGTTTTTCTTCGTTTTGAAATGAAAGCTTCCGAAATTGCGTCGTTTTTTGCTGTCAGAATTTAACCACCAAAAACCTGACTACGATTTCTTTCAAAAAAGGGTGAAAAAATAATGAAAGGTTGCTCAGATTGCTATAAGCAAACAACTCATGAGAGAGTTCTAACTTCTAACTTTCCGGCTGAATGGCAAGCGCAAAGGCATGTGTAATGTTACGCTTAATACTAGTGCAGTCTTTTATAGCCGATGTCACTGCATTTAAGTGTGTTTAAGTATTTTAAAAATTGCGAGGAAGCGACAATCATATCACAGAACAGTAGTTTTACTGTCAATATATTATTATTTATATATCTTTTGTTAACTTCAAAACGAAACAATTATTCTTCTCTCGAGTATAAAGAGAACTCAAAGATAATAACATGCAATTAAATCGTTTTTACAAATTGTACACATCAAGCAGGACCAGAGCTACTGAATATTTCAGGCGAAAATCTTACTGAATGTCTAGTTTTTTGACTGACTGCATCTTATTTCCCAAGATAATTGTCATCATAAACTTAATCATTGAGAACAACACAATTGTTGTGCGTGCTACAATTATCAAAAAATCCTAATTCGAAAAACATTTTTCACCTGAACTACTTACCTGCTTGCCATATTTTTTTACATCCGTCTAGGTAATTGATAGTCATAACTTGCACAACTGTTATAACTGTCGAATTGCTATACAGAGCTATAAAATCTTCGTATTCATATTGTGCCAGCCTTTTGCCCTTTTCGTCAAATTATCGATACCCATAATTCTAAAATTTAAAAAATGGTACACAGTTAGATCTGGGTAGCACTGAAAGCATAGCTTGCGAAAATTTAACAATGAAACAATTACCAGCTTTCTCAGCTTTTGATGGTGTCATTCACATAAACATGAAATCATGTAAAACTAAACTTGATCACAAGCTAGCACGTGATTGTTACTTTAAGATTTAGGATTTCTCTTTTTTAGGTATACAAGCTTCTCCATAGTTCTTTCCAAAATCAGAGAGAAAAAAAATCAATTAAATTTTCCTCGTTTGGCAAGGCAACCAACTCACTTTGCATGCATGCACGATTTTTGTGATAAATGGAATGGACGGTATGACGTAAACGCTCTGAATTTCCATACATCACTCATTCCGACGAATGTATACACCATATTTATATATACACATATCTTTGACACATTGTCAAATGGGAAATGTACTATAAAAATGTAGAGTTTTATATGCTAGTTTTTTCCCATACTCCAGTCGTCTTGCTTGTATTGCTTGTAGTAATAATGAAAGCTTTCACCCACTTTGTAATTTCTTTGTTGCCATTTTTCTGAAATGTTGTTTTGTTTGGTGGTTTACATGAAATAACACGATTACACTTTCATGAGTTTAATGTTTATTAGATACATAACGTACGCAATAATGTTGACTGACATATACAAGACTAGTTATATTACTTCCATTTTCAAACTATTTTTCTGTAAAAAAGAAAGAAGCAACTCAAAGGCTTGTTTTTGAAGTGAAATACAAAGCTATCAATACATTTTATGTACATACCAATTCAACGTTAAAATATCATATCCAGGTTCAATAGCATAAAAGCTTAATTGTCAGTCACATCACATAGCTTATTTATGACTTCGAGAGAAAAAATTGGCCAACTGAACTGGATGATGTCACATTCTTTTCACGTGTTTAAGGGGACTAGACACTATACCAAATAAATCAGTTTTACCGCATTCATAAGTAAACGCAAATAATTATTTTTTAAAAAACTCAGTACCTACATTAATACAATGAAACAAGCAATCATTTTGATGTATTCATTAAAACAATATTTTATATTTTATCGTACTATACTAACATGTATGTGTGTTTGTATGTACAAGTTCTTAGTTACATTTCTATAATTTACATTTTCCAACTAAAATTTGGTTAGATTCTATCAACAAAGTAAGATTACAAAAAAAGCAAGAATTGTTACACAAGTGCCTACGGACACGTCACGTCGAAGCATTTTGGTGGTGTTTAAGGCGGTAAAATAGTACTGCTGGTTTTTTTCTATATTACTGAGCGTGTAGCTCCTACGTATACATTGCTGGTTGTTAGTGACCTGACCACTTTTAAAAATCAGATAGATGTAATGGTTGAATTGCATGTACTATCAAGTTTAATTTCTTTTTTTTAGGTTTGGTCAAGTTAGTCAACATATTCCATAGAACAACTTAATGAGCAGGTTCCACTGGATCCATATAGCCAAGCCACCAGTATCCACTTTGCTCTCACTTTAAAAAGTATGAATGTGTGATTGCCACAATGCGGAAAGTTTACATTCACTGGAAATATATTGTGAATGTGAAATATTTACTTTTACATGCAAATCTGACCAACTAAATTTATTGCTAGTATTACTTTTTTAATGTACTTTATTTTCTGTCTGGTAGTAATGCTATGTTGGTCTCAGGTTTATATGCAATCGTGAAAAAAATGTTTGACTAGCGATATGCTGGAAAGAAGCAAATCGGAAGTTTTTACATGGGTTCAAGCAATTTTTCTTATACTTTTGAAAACATCTTTACATTTCATAGAAAATGATATTTCATATCTACGGACACATTTCATTTCAAAAATATAAAAGTTCTCTTGCAATTTTTTAGTTTGTTTGCAACGAATATGAAATGCCGTCATTTTTCACGTTGACACCTGCTTCAAAACTCCGTAGTCCAAAAGCTAGAAACGTAATGTACATCAACTATCAAGCACAATAAATATATACAAGTTCACATGCACAATGATATATTTTGAAAAGTGAAACAGGTAGACATTCATATTGACTGATTTTCTTTTCTTATGGCTACCATTTTGTTTACTTTTCTGGGTTTGCAATATGCGGGTACAAAGGAAAGACTAGGGGAAAAGGGTAATACCATGTCTTGTATCTCCATGTTCCAAAGAATACACAACATCAATCCAAAATCAGAAAAAAATGAAGAAATTTACTTCAAAAAAGCTGTAAAGACGGGAAAAGAAAAAGCTTTGATACAAAATATTTGTTAGCTTTCACTTTACCACGTTCACTTTATTTCCTTCTCATCGCCGAAAAGCGTCGCAAGGTTTTTTCTGCAGCATTTGTGATTGTGTATCTTGATTCAAACTTGATTCTATAACTCTATTGTACAAAGTCATGTTAAAAAGTATATTGGTGGGGTGGTTGAAGTTATGGGAATATGGCAGTAAAGCAGACAGAATGGAAGCTTTACAATATTTTACATTATTTCTTTCCTTATATATACATGATGCATTATACACTTCGGTAAATGTCAACCGAAAGGGCACTGCAAGTAAAAATGAAAGGATGATTCCATGTCAAAGGTTATTTCTCTAACTTTACTATCGTATCATCAACCCTACTATTGAGATAGAGGAAATGAAGGAAAGGTTTTGTGTGCAATAAAGAGTACTTGTTTTGCTGCTCCAAGAGAACCCCGATCATCATTACTAACCTACTATTGTTAGCTGTACATTATAATAATAATCCTCTATATGGGTATGTGCTATTTGCCTAAAGGTTTTGAACAGAACAAAGAAGAGAAATAAGTTATAATAATATGTTAGTCGATGAAACTTGCTTTTGTTAAGAAAAGGGAGAGTAAAAAATATAGCTTGCATGATCATAGCACTTTGCCGTTAAAATGTACATATATAGAAGATAGAATAATGAATGATAATAGCGAGCATCTACTAATAATAGCACGCATACAAATTGTATACTAATAAATACTAATACATATATGTCTATATATAATACTTTCTCCCTCTTCAGTGACTGCACCAGACATAAACATAAGTATGGTGTAAAGAAGACGCTTGTATTTATTAGAGATCAATAATTTGTGTGGATTTTCTCTAGAAGTAAAAAAAGAATGAATGGAATTGGATGTCTTTTTACTTTACTAGAGATTGTACGTTAGTATTTTTGCCGCTGTGGGTACGCCATACCAAAATGATTCATGGTCACGTTTTTTATGGTGCTGGTGGTAGCAGCCAGTACCAGTTCCCTTGCTGGTTGCTATTTTTTCCCCAAAGAAAATAAAAAAACGTACGCCCATTTATGGTATTTAGTTTTATATTTTCTCTGACCTGACCACCACCATCTCTATTAGTAACCGGGTTTGTACTACGTTCGGTCCCGTACTCTTTTCCTTTTTCTCGAGAAAAAATAATATACTATGCATGCACGTGTGTGTGTGTTGTACGTTAAAACTAGGATAGCTATATGATAATAGTGACGATGATAACAAGAGAGAGGGCTTTCCTAATATATAGAACTTTTACTTGAGTCGTGGGTCAGACCAATCAGCCAGCTATTTTCTCCCCGAATTGGAGAAAAAATAAAGAACCAAGTTTATCTTAAAAGCTATTTAACTTTTATTATTGTAATTAGATTTCAGGGGAAAATGTCAGTTCATGAGTTTGAGTTGACTTGACTTTCAACTTTCCTTTGGATGACCTATGTATGCTACCTACTTACATGTAGTATACATTTATAGAAGCTTGGGAAAAATAGGTGGTACTCGAATATGTATGATTTTGCTAGATGGCTAACATGTTCAATTATAACTTCTTTATTAGAGATTTTGTCTTTTGCAAAACAATTAGAAAATAGCATAATGTGATTTTGTGACCACTTTTCTTTATAGTTTATTTATGTCTTTTATTTCGTAACTGCTGACAGCAATCATTTATGATCGTTATAGCAACAACAAGTTTGATAACAATGACGACCATGAAATATTGTCAATGAAAAGCTCTGTCGAATAAAGATACATACATCACTTACTTACAATACAAAGTTGAATGCTGGAAAAAGTGGTGATTCCACTGCAATACGTTTTTGGGGGACCTAGGAAGTGTGATTTGAACAAGTTGAAATCTTTCAGATTTGACCTAGGGACTTCAGATTTACAGACTTCTCTGGCCCATGAATATAGTGCCCAAGTTTTTCAATTTCAGGCCATTTTTACAAGTCAATTTTGAACGAAATTGTCTGATGCGTTTATGATATGTTAATATCATGCTTATGACAAGGTACACTCCACAATATAGGCATGCAAGCAAACATGATAAAGTCAATAACTGCTGACGTGTAGCTTTTCAATACGTAATATCATTGTCGATAAACCATTCAAAGAACAGTTTCCAACAAAAAGGAGTTATTTCATTTAAATTGTCTACCAAACGAACATCAATATTGCTTTCATAAATACATAAGTATATGAATACCTCAAACTTAACTGTTTCTTTTACAAGCCAATCTTATCAAAACAACAATATTCGCTCATTTCCATGGAAAACGAAAATAAATGCCAAAGAAATAATTAGACTTTTAAATAGGATCTTTTACTTTTGTAGAGTTCATCTCAAGTCAAATGGAAAGTACAAATGCGTTCTTCAAAAAACATTTTTTTGTGCATTTTATACAAGTTCATCATCATTTTTTAAAAGTATAAATGTGTACATATATATTTTAGTGTATATTATGTAATGTACTAAGAAAAGTTAGATATATATATTCTCTGGCAACTTAACTGGCAATGCAATGGATACTAGAAATAGAAATCCATACAGACAGACACAAGAGTAAAAAAAGAAAGAATAGAACTCAGTCTGAATGAAAAACATAAGCCAGCTAGAGAGCAAGCAGCAAAACAAAACAGATCAAAAGTTTAAAAAATCTTCGAGTTCACCAAACAGCAGCAGTTGCTACCCCATTATCTCTACTTTACTAACTGAAGTTGCCAAAGAAACTTAAACATTTTAAAAGAAGGAAATCAACGGAGCAGAAAGTGCAACTAACTTTTTAAAAACCTACCCTCAATCAGCATCATCATCATTTCTTATTCAAGGCACCAATATTAAACGCGCTTTTATCTGCAAAACAAGTATGTCTAATTTGGTGTTTTTCTCGCTTTTAATATTATATTTTTCGACCGTATATATATATATATTATGCTGGCGCTTCTGTCTACGTGTATTTGTGTACGCAAAACAGCAACGCCACACTGTTTTTTTTTGTTGTTGAAAATAAGTCAAGTTGAAATTAAAAGACTTCACAACTTCACCTGTTTCCTTAAAAATGGAAATCATGACGATGATGATGATGAAAATGATGGTGGGTCTCTCTCTATCTGATTTCGTTTTTACAATGGCATGATTTCTCGTCATGGAAGCGTTTTTAAAAGGTCTGATTATATTTAAAGAAGCAGTGGAGAGTATACCTGTAGGATATTTAGAATGAGATGAGCAAAGCTTTAGTTAACTCCACAACTGGATATAAAGAAGTTGCGATGGTTTCGAAAATCATGAATTTAATTTAAATCGATCAAGTACTTGACACAGTCTCGCGCAAAGCTGCAAAAATTGGTTTGAATCGAATGATTTATCAGGGTAATGCATAATTTATGTTATAGCTAAAATACTCTTTTGCTCAATTTATGGTAAACAATTTTATATAAGAAGAAATATTTTCTGTCTTGTGACCTTTAACTTGAACCCATATATTGCCTGTTGATTAATTTTTACTTTAAATCTAACTTGAATATGAGCCAACCCGATTAGAAATTATAACAACATCTATCCATTCGTGAAATTATGAATTATAACTAATACATTTTGATATGCCAAAAGGAACGGACAGACGACCTAGACTTTTTCATGTTAACAAGCTCTCATTTATATGACAGGATGTATTAGTTTTAATATATAGCACTTTAGCCTTACAAAATATTATCCATCTAGATAAACGTATGTAGAGATGGCCAGTGAGTGCATGAATATTATTATCCGATTTAATTTTTATTAAAATATAGAGGCATAATATAATATACTATCTATTGTGCAGTTATTATAACAAACAGCTGCACACGCGATAGGGACAACGCGGCTCCTCTCCTCCGTCCGAAAGAAGAATTGAATGGAGAGGAGAGAGTTAATGTGTATGGCAGATGCAGTGCACTGGATTGTGAAAACAAACCACCCTCTATTAAATGATGAGTAGTATAACTATGCGTAAATGTGCCTTGTTTTTTGCAAACATTTTTTAACACGTGCTATATATTTTCCACATTTAGCTACAAAAAAAGGAAGAAGGCTGCCAGAAGAGGAGCCAGAGGTAAAAAAAAAGTGTATTAAAATTACATGAATCTAAGCTGGCGTATAATATTATGTACTAGCAAAGCCAGCTGTACACAAATGATACCCGTTAGTGTACGTAGTACACTATAAAAGTCTAGTAGACATGATAATGATCTTTAAAATCAAATGAGGGCATGAATGCAAGAACGACGGTTCCATTCGTTGTCAAGCAAGATTTTTTAATTGTTAAACACGAAGTATTAAATCAGCATCAAAATTAGATCTGTTATCGGATAATTTATATTATTTCAGACATACAAACTGTGATTATCGTAGTTTGTAGTTAAAAACTCATGGCTCCATAAAAATAAAAATTGGTAACTGTTGTTCTTGCATTCACCCGCTCAATTACTATCTTCACATTTTTAGGGTATTGACTGGGAAAAAGAAAAACACAAGTACACTATAAAGCTTTAAAGATGATTGAGCAGAGAAATTTTTCGCATGATCTGATCATGATCATATTTCATGCATTCCATTGCATTGAAGTTTTGGGGCTTCTTTACACTCCCGATGAAAAAAATTAAATGCGCACATGTATTTTTTAGTTCAGTTAAGAAAGAAAATAATCAAAGATTGCTAATTGCAATGCTTTGCTTACACATGCATATTTTGGGACATTTTGGGTCTAGGGGATAACTTTGGGGGGTCTGTAATGCAATACTATAAAGCTGATGTTTGGAAACTGTCGTCGTCCTCCTTTTGCGTTTTATGCAAGAGCAGCAACTTTGTGCAAATTTACTTTAAAAGTCAACCCTTTCTTTACACCTATTCTAATTTCCAATGTATGCATGATGAAAGATGAGATGTGCTTTTTGCATGGCTGCGGCTGTTTTTGGCTTACTTAAGTTGAGTTAGAGATGCAGACAGATTAGATGCTCTTCTAAGAAAAACTAGTGTTTGTTCCTCCGCTTGCTTGCACACAGACTAAACTATTCATATCGTACATCCCAATTCACCTGATTGATTAATGATGATGATGACTTACACTGGTTAAGATTTATAATAATTTAAACAAATAGATTTGCATTTACGGAAGAATAAAATAGGATCTTTTGGAAAATTCAAGGACGTCAGTTTCCTTTATTAATAAAAAATGTCTTTTAAGTAAATTCGTTGAAGATGACGACTGTCGCATATTGCCCCATATTTTTACAAACCATTTTTCTTTCAATTTATTTCATTTTTTTGCTTTTAAAAAATGTAACGTAGCAAGAGAGATAGTTTGGCTGCTGTGGCCATTAGCATGTTATCTTTTGAGATAACAGATTTGAGTCTATTCAAATGAGTTAGAGAAGAGGGATCGATATTCTTCGACCTTTCTGTAGATTAGGTAAATGTACAAAAAATCAGGATGTGAACATTCTTATCTATTTTTTTGCTTTGTAAATTGTAGCTTGGCTTTGGCTGTAAAGTTTTGGAATAGTGCATGTGGCATGCATGGTAGTTGTGATCGTTTTGTGATTTTAGTATCTTTTTGAAAATTGACGTGTACATTTCTCATTCTCGTGTCTCTAGTCTCTACTGCAAAGCCAAACACGCTCCATTTTTTGGATCAGATCCCTCTTAAATAATCAGGGCATTTCTTTGTTTCCAGTGAAATTGAGCGGAAACATTTTTATAATCGTCTCAGTTTATTAAATACATACGAGTATATTTAAGTTAATATTTTATTTTAGTACATCGTCTTCGCAAATTGTTAACTGATAACCATTCGGTATTCAGTTGCTGAAAACAAAGAGTTGACTTGTAGAATTGAGTGCAGCTGACGAAGTGAAGGAATTTTGATAGATTTCAAACAGTGTCGCTTAACAAATAGTTAATATGTAAGTTAAATTCATAATCTGTCAAAATATAAAATGGTAAAAATAATATATAGAAAATGTTATGTAATGCTTTAAAGCTTTGTAGATCATATTTTCTACAAATTAAAGTGAAGGTTTAATGTTTGTTAAATTATTTCTGTGCAGGTCTAGAGGACGATCCTCATGCCCATTTTGTGGGGAAATGCCTACTCATCCGACTCTTCATCTGCTTCGTCATATTGGCGAAAAGCCCTTTCACTGTTCCGTGTGTTCTAAAGAATTCAACACAGAACGAGACATGAAAGTCCATCAACTAATTCATGGTCGAGAACCACGCTTTTCTTGTGACATTTGCGGAAAAGCGTTTAAACAACAGCCAGGTCTATCAAGACACATGAGGGTACACTCTGAGGAGAAAAGCTATCAATGCTCTCAATGCAGCTATAAATCAAAATGGAATGGACACCTGAAGCAACACATCAAGATACGCCATGAAGGCATTCGAAATCACAATTGCAATCTGTGTGAAAAATCCTTCAGCCACACCGGCAACTTAGTACGTCACATGAGAGTTCATACCGGAGAGAGGCCTTTCAAGTGTCGCACTTGCCGCAAGGATTTTGCCACATCAACAGTACTTCAGCTTCATTCAAGGAGCCACAGTGGGACTCGGCCGTATCGCTGCTCAAAGTGCAACAAGTCATTTACACAAAAGGGTAACCTCGAAAGGCACCAGCAAGTTCACTTGAATGAGAGGAAATTCCAGTGCGACTTGTGTCAAAAGGCCTTCAGCCTCAAATGTAATTTAAAGAAGCACAAGCAACGTCACAGTGAGCACAAAGCGTTTAAGTGTCCACTTTGTTCTAAAAGATTCTCTACTAATGATGACCGTCGAAGTCATGTCCGAAGCCATACTGGAGAGAAGCCCCACAAGTGCTCAGTCTGTCCTAAAACCTTTGGTAGTAAAGCAAGGTTGGAGGACCACTTTCGCTCGAAGCACTTGGGTGAAAACGCGTACATTTGTGGAGAGTGTGGAAAGGAGCATGGATACAATATTGCACTTTCCAAGCATAAAAGGACCTGCCAACCACAAAATTCCGCTAGGTCGCTTATTCGTTTACGTAAATGTTTTGTTCTGTTGGATAAACTATAAATAGTTATGTGACTTTGCAGTTCTAGTTTTTGAATTATTGATTATAGTTATTAATTACTTGCCTTTGGACGCACATTTTCGGCGCTTTCTACATATTTGGTTTAGAGTCTGCATTCAAGCGATATACCTTCCTCAAAAACTCAACTTTCAACCAACTCTATGTAAACGTTAACTTTCAAATGTGTAAACGCATTGTTGAGATTTGTAATTAGTTTCATGTGAGTTGGCATTTTTGTAATAATAATTATAGTAATTAGTGTCCCTACTTTTTGTCGTGCATATCGTGATGTATGATTCTGAAGATTTAGAAAAAAATGATATGTAATTATAACATTGACTTACATATTGACTAGATTTTATGAAATTTCGAATAAATGATTAGTGTACATAAACATTCAGCTCCGCTTCACAAAACTATTCATATTTTCCATGCTTCAAAAATAATAGCATTCAATTTAACCTTTAAAAACGATAACAATTCATTTAACACACATTCCTTTCCTTTTGTCACTCAAAAATCTGAAGATCACAAGCAATTAAGTTAGAAAGGAAAGAACCGCTTGTCATTTTACTTCCCTCTTTAGTTTCTATTTTGCCTGAAGCAATAAGTTGTAAATATTTTTAGCGAAATGTTCTACTCATATCATCTTGTATCATCATTTCTCATCACAAAAAAGAAAAAAGGGTTGTTCTCATTAGTCTGTATGGTTGAATGTATGACAGATAGTTTAGGGTTGAATTTTGCACTGTTTAAAATCCATCCTGCATTTCTGTTCTTTTTTGCACTCTCTTGCTAGCTTTGCATACCAACAGTTCATTATTTTGGCGGTCTGTTTTTAGCTCTTGTCGTCTGTCTGTCTGATGGGCTTTAAAAAATTTACAGTCCGGCAAGAGGCTCAATTGATTCGGAGATTGTAATTCATAAACGTCTACCATATCTACTCTACTCATCTTGTCAACATAATTAGCTTGCAGATATGTTACAGGTGTGCGGCTGCTTCTGCTCAAGGCAGGCCAATAAATTTGACTTTCGAAAAAATAATTTTCGTGTGTTTCCTTACGCAAAAAGAGGTATAAATCTATTCAGCTAGTGTACATCCAATAAAGGTTCCTTTCCCAAATTTTCGCAAAAAAATTACCGTCTCTTTAATTTCTTAAGACAATGGACTCTTACTCTGATTGGCTGAAAAACTGTTTAGCAACTTGACTTAATCAAATTGATACACACAAAAGTACTATTAATTACCCATTTAAATCATGCAATGTACTTAAACTCAAGAAATCACTGCTACTCGTCTACAAATCGACTCTAATTTTCCAAAAAACACCAATCTTTGTAATTTTTAAAGCAAACCTTACATTCCCCATTTTGCTAACACTACGTTGTATTTTTGGGGCTACTTAAGATTTGGGATGAAATAAAAGTAAAATTGCGTAACAAATATTTTTTTAGCTCTGTTAAATAATATGAAGATTAGTTAAAAACTGCTAATTTCAATGCATTGCTTATACAGATATATATTTTTAGAGTGTCAGTCTTGTTCTGTTGAGATGGAACATGGGGCGAATTGCGAAGGGTGGTATAGTTTTATGCACATCTACTTTCTATTTAACTAAATAGCGTGAAAATTAGTTAATAATGGTTTCCATTGTAAGTGGATATTAAACCCAAAAACGATCATTCTGCTGGAAGCCATGTTTTTATGGAAACCAGCAGAATACACAGGATTTGAAGGGAAAAATTGTACAATAATTTGGGTGACATAACATGACATGACAAATTAAGATTAAAATTGCTCCAGAAGCTACAATTGCACAAAATCAATTGGCAAACTTTGCAAAATAGGTGGTAACACAACATGTCTCGGAGACTTTCGCTTAAAACAATCTGTTATGTTATTAATACTGTACTTTTGAGTGAACCCATTCATGTAGAGTATCAAACTCAATAGCTAGTGGGTAATGTTATCCGCAGAATCATTAGGAACGTTTCCATCCTCTTGAAAGACAAATATGATGATGTAATTTTTTGAGCTTTGGAGTTGAGATGGATTGGATTTTTTGCCACCATAAAAACTGTGTAAAATGTCATGATTAATTAGAAGGTAAATTACATGAATTATATTTTCATGCATAGCACAATTCATGGAGTCAAGAAAATTACGCATTCACCATGTACTACTAACGAACTATACTATGGTTAGTTTGGACAAGTCTGCAAAAACGGACGAAGGAAAGGAATATTTATTTTGGCAAGAAGAAACCATCTCTTGTTCAAGGCAAGTGAATAGAAAAAGCGATCCAAAATAATATTTCTTGATGCGGTGCTATGTAGCCGTACGCACTACGCTTCACTGTGCTAAATGTTTTAAATGTATTGTTATGGGTCACAGATAAATGAAGAAGAAAAATTAGTGCTCTTATTACTGACATTTGCATTTACAGGTTTACATAAAACACTTACTTTTCAGACAAAGCGAACATAAAATAGAAATGATGAATTTCTGTGCTCGCCCTTCCTCCAAAAATATGAAACCTTTTTTGTCGTTACATGTTTGGTGTATCTTATCTTTGAATTCGGGATGGATTTCAATTTTTCATCTAGGCATTTCATTTTGATAACATGTAAGAGTAGAAGAGAGCTAGTTTGACTTGTGTGTGGTCATTAGCATATTTTTTGAGTGATGCGAGATATTCAAATGATTTAGTAAAGAGGGTCGATATTTTTATACCTTTTTGTAGGTTGGGTAAATGTACAAAAGTCCAGGATGCTTGCATTCTTTTCTTATCTATTTTTTTAGCTTTGTGACTTTGAGACTTGGCGTCTGGCTGTAAAATAAATATGAAATTGGAATACATTAAGTTAGGGATAGTTAGTGTTTTAGTATACCTGCCTATTTGACGAAGATGCAGCGTGCATTTCTCATTTCTTTTCTTTCGCCTGTCCAAAAACGCTTCATCTTTTTCTCTGATCTGATCCCTCTGAAATAATCAGGACAATTCAGCGAAATTAAGTGCAAACAACAGTCTTTATTAATTACACACAATTAAATACCAGCTAACATTTTGGTTTAGTGGTCTGATGTCTGTTTTAAATAGTTAGCTGATAATCGTTCGGTATTCAGTGCGCGAAAAAAAGCAGTGGACTTGTTGTTTAGATTGAAGTCGAGGGAAATAGGTTTTCCGTAGATTTCAAACATTGGCTCTTCACAAATTATTGAAATGTAAGTTATATATAGATAACATGTGAAAGCATGTGTAAACTAAAGTGTGACATTTGAATTTTTGAAACTGTAGGTAATATTTTTTTAAATCATAGTGAAGGTTTAATGTTTGGTGTATGCTTTTCTGTGCAGGTCTAAAGGAGCATCGACATGTCCATTCTGTGGGAAAATGACTCGCTGGATATCTCATCATCTGCTTCGACATATTGGCGAGAAGCCGTTTCATTGTTCCGTGTGCACAAAGGAATTTAACACAGAAAGTAACAAGAAGGTTCATGAAGTAATTCATGGTCGAGAACGACGTTTTTCGTGTGACATTTGCGGAAAACGATTTAAACAACAGAAAGTTCTACTAAGACACAAGAGTGTCCACTCTGAGGAGAAAAGCTTTCAGTGCTCTCAGTGCAGCTACAAGTCAAAATGGAACGTAAACCTTAAACAACACATCAAGTCTCGCCATGAAAACATTCGAGATCATAAATGCAACTTGTGTGGAAAATCTTTCGGTGAAGCTGGCACCTTAGTAGCTCACATGCGAGTTCATACTGGGGAGAGGCCTTTCAAGTGTCATATTTGTCAAAGAGACTTCTCCTCATCAGGACAACTTAAAGTTCATTTAAGAAGCCACAGCGGAGCTCGTCCATTTTGCTGCTCAAAGTGCAACAAGTCATTTACACGAATGGGTGACCTCAACAGACATGAGCAAGTGCACTTGAATGAGAGGAAATTCCATTGCGACTTGTGTCACAAGAAGTTCAATCTGAAAGTGAGTTTGAAGACGCACAAGCAACGTCACAGTGAACAGAAAGCGTTTAAATGTCCACTTTGTTCAAAAAGGTTCGCTACAAATGGGAACCTTCGGCAACATGTCCAGGGGCATACTGGAGAGAAGCCGCACAAGTGCTTAGTCTGTCCTAAAACCTTCAGTCTTAAATCCTCGTTAGAGGACCACCTCCGGTGCAAGCACTTGGGTGAACATCCCTACATCTGTGGAAAGTGTGGAAAGGAGCATGGATATCGTTCGAAACTCTCTCAGCATAAAAAGATCTGCAAACTCCGAAAATGAACGAGATCAGTGATCAACAGTCTACGCTTTCTACATACTTGGTTCACAAACCATTTAAGCGACCTACCTTCCTCAATAAGTCAACTTTCAACTAACTCGTTTGTGTAAATGCATTGTTGTGATTTGTATTTATTTTCATGTGAGTTTGCAGTTATTACAGTTATAATTTTTGTAATAATAATAATAGTAATAGTAATTAGTGTGCTTACTTTTTGTCGTGTACGATTTGTTATTTTAAGACATTGACTTAAATATTGATTAGATTTAAATAAACGAATAGTGTACATATTAACCTCCCTTCCACGCAACTAGTCATACATATTTTCCATAATTTAAAAAATATGAGCATTCAAAATTATAGTCCTTAAATACGATAACAATTCATTTAACACACATTTTATTGACTTATTTCAGACTGATCCCATCACGAAAGTAATGACACTCATAATCACAATTGCACGCATCGTATTTCATAGATCTTATTCTTAATGCATAACATGTTTTTCAACTAATTAATTCTCTACGCGAATTAATTCATACACATACCGACAATATAAAGCATCAATCAATCAATCAGTGTCCATTTTGAGCATTGAGCTTGCGGAAGTATTGAGTACTGAATTAGTTAACGTGTCACTCTAAAAACTTATTTATATCCGCAAGATAAAAATAGATGGCTAGTGAAAGGGCTGCATAAAAAATGATCATAAATCATGACAATGTAATGCATTTTCTTTACTCCTTCCTTCATTCTTACATATTTACAGTACAATTCCGTACTAATTTCTTTCCTTTTTCCCATTCAAATAGTCAAAAAAATGTGAAGATAGCAAGCAATAAAAATAAAAGAAAAGAATGGCCATTTTAGTACCCTCTTCAGTTTCTATATTGCCTCAAGCAAAAAGTTGCAAATATTTTTATGCACAAAAAAGGATAAAAAGGGTTGTTCTCATGTGAATGTATTGCAATACGATAGTTTTGGGTTGAATTTTACACTCTCAAATATCCATACTGCATTTTTGTTTATCTTTTTTGAGCCCTCTTGCCAGCCATGCATGCCAACAGTTTTTATTTTAGCATCAGTCCTCTTTTTAATTCTTGTCTGTCTTGATGGGCTACAAAAATTCGCAGCCCGGCAAGAGGCTAAATTGAATAGGAGATTGTAATTCATAAACGGCTACCATATCTATTCTACTCATCTTGTCGAAATAATTAGATATGTTACAGGTGTGCAGCTGAGGCAAGGACAATAAATTTGTCTTGAGTAAAAATAATTTTCGCGTGTTTCCTTACGCCAAAATAGGTACGAAACTATTCAGCTAATGTACATCCAACAAAGCTTCCTTTCTCAAATTTTCTTGCAAAAAATTGACTGTCTCCTGAATTGCTTTACACTATTGACTCCTACTCTGATTGGCTGACAGATGACCGCATTGAAAATAAATCCTACACACAGATTTCTTTAAAAAGGGCATAAAGAGAAGTGCAACCGATGCCAATTTAAAATAAAAATTCTAAATGAAACTCCCTTCAGTAAACTTTTTATTGAGAAACTGTTCAGAAACTTGACTTAATCTAATTGATACACACGAAAGAATTATTAATTACACAATTAAATCATGTAATGTAGTTAAACCAACAAAGCACAGCTACTTATCTACAAATCGACTCTAATTTTCGCAAAAAAAAAACAATAAAAATCTTCGTATTTCTACATCAATTTATTTACCTTTACATTCCTCATTTTGCTAACATTACATTGCAATTTTGAGACTCCTTGAGACTTCGGATAAAAGAAAATACAAATTGCAAAACAAATAATGTCATAGTACAGTTAAATAATATGAAGATTAATTAAAAACTGCTAATTTCAATGAACTTCTTTTACAGCATATATTCAGTCAGTCAGTGTCAGTCAGTTGATATGGGTTTTGGGTCGTATTGCGAAGGGTGTTATAATTTTATGCACATACTTTCTATTCATCTAAATAAGCGTGAAAATTAGTTAAAGGTTCCATTGTAAGTGGATATTAAACCTCAAAAACAGTCATTCTGAAAGATACCATGTTTCTATGGGAAAAATCAGCAGAATAAGCAGGATTTGAAGGGAAAGTTTGTAATTTTATTTGGGCATTGGATGACAGAACATAAAATGACAAATTAAGAAATGAATGCTCCAGAAGCTACAATTGCACAAAAACAATTAGGTAACTTTGCAAAATAGCTGGTAACACAACATGTCTCGGGGGCCCTCGATTATTAATTCAATTATGTTATCCTTAATTAATACTGTACTTCATGAGTCAACCCATTCATGTCGAGTATACCACTCAATAGTCAGTGGGTAATGTTGTCCGCAAAATCATTAGGAACCTTTCCATCCACTTAACTGACAAATATGATGATGTAATTTTTTCAGCTTTGGAGTGGAGATGGATTGGATTTTTTTGCCACCATAAAAACTCTAAAATCTCATAATTAATTAGAAGGTAAATAACATAAATTATAGTCATGCACTGCATAACGTATGGAGTCACGGAATATATGCATTTACTATGTACTATTAACTAACTATACTACATATGGTTAGTTTAGTTAAACCTGCAAAAACGAAGAAAGGAAAGGAACAATCTTTTTATTTGAAAATCTTCTCTTGTTCAAGGCAAGTGAATAGAAATAATCATGGAAAATAATATTTCATCATACGGTGCAATGTAATCGTACGCAGTACGCACAACGCTTCACTGGGCTACATAAAATGTGGTCTTTGGTCATAGACAAATGAAGAAGGAAAAATGAGTGCTCTTATGACTGACTTTTGCATGTACAGGTTTACATAAAACACTTTACCTTTCAGACAAAGCGAACATAAAATCAAAATGATAAATTCCTATGCTGACACTCCCTTCAAAAACAAAAAACCTTTTCTGTCCTGACATGTTTGGTGTATCTTTAAAATTGGGTATAGATTTCAATTTTCATCTATGTATTTTGATAACATGTAAGAGTAGAAGAGAGCTAGTTTGACTTCTTTGTGGTCATTAGCATATTTTTGGAGATGCGAGATATTCAACTGAGTTTGAGAAGAGGGGTCGATATTCTCGTACCTTTTTGGAGAAGATTGGGTAAATGTACAAAAGTCTAAGATGCTTGCATTCTTTTCTCGCCTATTTTTTTTAGCTTTGTGACTTGACCTGGCTGTAAAACATATTGGAAATTGGAATGCCATAAGTTAGTTATTGGTAGTGTTTTAGTTTGTAAGCTTTTTTGACTAGAATGCTGCTTGCATTTCTCATTATTTTCTTTTGCCTGTCAAAAAACGCTCCATTTTCTTCTTTGATCAGGTCCATCTGAAATAATAAGGACATTTCTTTATTTCCCGTGAAATTGAGTGGAAGTTAAATTTACTACAAACTTATTGTCTTAATTAATTATCTATGAGTATAAGTTGAAATTTTGGTTTAGTATATTGTTAACTGATACTCATTCGACATCAAGCTGTCGAAAATAAAGATTAGAATTGTAGAATTGAGTGCAGCTGAGTTAGTTAAGGAATTTTGATAGCTTTCAAACAGTGTCGCTTTACAAATAGTTAAAATGTAAGTTAAATTGATAAGCTGTAAAAGTATAAAACGACAAAGCTTTATATTTTTTCATATTTCATATTTTATTTCTTATTTGAAAAAGAAAGTACTGTGAACGTTTCATGAATGATGTATAATTTTCTGTGCAGGTCTAGAGGAAAATTGAACTGCCCATTTTGTGGGGAAATGTCTACTCATCCAACTCTTCATCTTCTTCGTCACATCGGCGAGAAGCCATTTCACTGTTCCGTGTGCGCACAGGAATTCAACAGAGAAGGCAACAAGAAGATTCATGAACTAATTCATGGTCGAGAACGACGTTTTTCTTGTGGCATTTGCGGAAAAGGATTTAAACAAAACGAAGGTCTATTAGGTCACAAGAGGGTCCACTCGGAGGACAAAAGCTATGAGTGCTCCCGATGCAGCTACAAATCAAAAAGGAATGGAAGCCTTAAACAACACATCAAGTCTTGCCACGATGGCATTCGAGATCACAAATGCAACCTGTGTGGAAAATCCTTCAGTCAAGCTGCCACCTTAGTAGTTCACATGAGAGTTCATACTGGAGAGAGACCTTTCAGGTGCCCTACTTGTCGAATGGGCTTCTCCACATCAGGACACCTTCAAGTTCATTCAAGAAGCCACAGCGGAGCGCGTCCATATCGCTGCTCAAAGTGTAACAAGTCATTTACGCAAAAAAGTTACCTCAAAAAGCACCAGCAAGTTCACCTGAACGAAAGGAAATTCCAGTGCGACTTGTGTCACAAGAAGTTCAACTGGAAAGCGGATTTGAAGACGCACAAACAACGTCACAGTGGACAGAATGCGTTTAAATGTCCACTTTGTTCTAAAAGGTTCGCAACTAGTGGTAACCTTCGGCAACATGTCCATGGGCATACTGGAGAGAAGCCCCACAAGTGCGCAGTCTGTCCTAAAACCTTCAGTTATAAATTCTCGTTAGAGGACCACATTCGCTCGATGCACTTGGGTGAAAACGCGTACATTTTTCGACGTTGTGGAAAGGAGCATGGACGCCATTCACAACTCACTCAGCATAAAAAGATCTGCAAACACCGAAAATGAATACACCAGTCGGCGCTTTCCATTTATCTTTGTTTTGCCTGGACTGAAGCAACCTACCTATCTCAATAACTCAACTTTCAACTAGCTCGTTCGTGTAAACCCATTGTTTTGATTTCTAATTATTTTCATGTGAGCTTGCAGTTATAATTTTTGTAATAAGTATAGTAATTAATTGTTGTCCTTACTTTTTGTCGTGCTTATCGTTATGTATAATTCTAAAGATTTAGATAAAATGATATATGCTATTAATGTTTTTATGACATTGACTTCAATATTGCTTAAATTTGATGAAATTTCGAATAAACGAAAAGTGTACATAAATATTCAGCTCCGTTTCACGCAACTATTCACATTTTCCATTCTTTAAAAATAATAACATTCAATTTAATCCTTGAACACGATAACAACTCATTTAACACACATCTCATTCCTTTCATTTTCTCACAAATTGTCAGTCAAATGGTCTAAAAATCTGAAGATCACAAGCAATTAAGTTAGAACGGAAAGAACTTCTTGCCATTTTACTACCCTCTTCAGTTTTATGAATTGCCTGAAGCAATAAACCGATAAATCGTTATAAATATCGATAAATATGCCGAAGTCATTGGTTGGTTATATTGACGTCATTACATCAAAATACAAGACATCAGTCATTTATGTAGACCGTAAACCCTCTGGGGTCGAAACGGTTGGGCCAGGTCAACTCAAACTTTGCATAATAATGTTTTCATACTAGGGCTACCTACCCACCAAATTTGAGTCCATACTGTCATGTTAAATATTTTTGACCTTTGACCTAACTGTGACCTGGGTGAACCAATTTGACCCAAAATCCATCGGTGTTGACCTTGGGTCTATGAAGTTGTGGATACCAATTTTCATTGAAATCGGTTGAGGCGTTTAGACTGGAGACGATGTCAAAAGTTTGACCTTTAAAGCCCTCTGGAGGCGAAAGGGTTGGGTCAGGTCAACTGAAACTTTGCAAAACAATGTTTCTATAGTAGGGCTACATTTACATAAAAATTGGCTTCAGACTGTCATTTAAAATTTTTTTGACCCTTGACCTAACTTTGACCTGGGTCAACCAATTTGACCCAAAATCAATAGGGATCGTCCTTAGGACC
>JAQFXM010001039.1:0-37089 GCA_034693345.1 Entomobrya multifasciata | reverse complement strand
TGCAGTTAGAGCAATGAAATTATGTACATAGAGGTAATTCAAATCGCAGAATTTGAATCTGGCGTTCAGTTTCAAATATAACAATTGTTTTCTTCATTGTAACAAGTCTTCATCGAGTATCTAACTTAAACCGTCTACCAGGGTTTATTTCCTCTTGACTGACTGACAGAGTGTGTGTTTGTTGTTGCTGTTTTGTTGCCTCACAGCCCTCTCCCACATTCACAGTCATGTATACAATACTTCTTTGCACGGTGCGTGGCTTTTTGGCTTTCGCTTGTCTGCTCACGACTACTGTTGAACTGAGAAAATGAAGAAAAAAATGAAAGGAAAATATTTTTGAGCTGGTTTTCTCTCTCTCAGCTCAAAAGCATTCCACAAGTTTTTTTTCATGAGTCAGAGTCGGGAGTGGAGAGATATGGAATATTACTAAAGGTGAATAAAAGTACATGAGTATAATATGTACATGTGTGTAAGAGAGTGTAAGCCACCTCCACGACTAGCAAAAATGTAGCATATGTAAATTCTGCTGCTTTTTCCTGCTGACATGACAAGGAGGTAAAAAGAGTCGGTTGTGTAGAGAGAAGTGGGTTCATGAAGCTCACATGTTATACAACTGCAAAAAAGATTACTAGTAAAAGAGAGAGTCAAGTCAAGAGGCATATAGTGAAGTCATGATGACATTCTACTAGTTGCTGAACACAGAACACTTATAATAATATAAACCTTTTTTGTAACTTTATATAAAAACAAATAAAATTATCGTTGAGTAGCAGTGATAGCAGTAGCAGTTGTTACTGCGGTAGTATGAAAAAATATACATACTCTCTGGAAAATGTTCTCATCTCTCCTGATGATCACTTTTTTCTTTCTTGTTTTTTCTCAATAATCCACCGTCTACCAACAGGGCAGGGCAAACAAAACGAATATGCAATGCGTGTGGAAGGAAGAGAGAGAAAGAGACAGGAAAATTGCATTGAAATGGATGGATTGAATTTACTATAACGTGTTGTTTTTGGTGCGTTATGTGTATACTGACATACATACCTACCTAAACACGTGTAAATTCACTTGAGTCACAATCATTCAGTTAGTTAGTTTGTAACTCTTCAGAAAATTACTTGAAAATAAGTTTGGTCTATTTTGCGGTGACGATATGTGCTTGCTCGTTTTATTCTTTTCGTTTGCTTTGTATTTAGAGCTCCACTTTGACTGGTGTCAATTTTGCGACATGTGTTTGCTTAATTAGTTTGGTTAAATGCTACAAACATATTACATCAGAATGACTGCATGTGTGATCTTGTTGTGTCTCTGTCGCTGTCTTTTAAGGGGGAAAATGAGTGACTGAAACCTTTTCGGTTTAATTTGTTAATCCTTTTGAAAAGTGCTACATATTTTGTATTTTACGTACACATTTAAGAGCATAGCAGAGTAATTTCTATTTTTTTGTCACAAAGCATATCTTGACAGTGATAATATAGTGTCATGTCAGAATAAGATGAAATTGTCAAGTATTTCTTCGGAAGAAGGAAAACCGAAATGGTACATGTCATCGTTTCTCAATGTATTTATCCCATTGTGTCAACTTACTTGCTTACTGAACCAAAAATATAGATGACAATGACACAAAACAAAAGTGCGATTACTACACTGATGACTATGTGTATAAATGAACACGAAATGAAGACGTCACACAATAAAAGCAAAAATGATTTTCTCGAGTGATGTAAGACGAAGAGAGAAAAAACCTGTCATGTAAAAAATAATCCTCGGGTTTCTTTGTAATAACTGCCTATTACACAAGCATGAGAATACAAGAAAATTTGCCTTAAAATGAAGATCATTGTGTGAATAATAGTTTATTCATTCTAATGTACTTACACATTGCTAATACTTCTTTCCAATATGTGATGGTATATGGTACTCAATTCCATTTTGCGAGCATTCAAATTGCTGTATTTTTTTAAAGCTTAGTAGTCATTCCCCAGGATTTTTTTCCTTTGGACTGAAAGCTTATGTGTGGAATAATTGTCATTTTAATGATCTTTAGCCTGGTAAAAAAATGAAAGGGTGAAGGTAGGAGTAGAAGAGGATCATTGTCATAGCCATCATCATCAAGAAGGTTTTTTTCGGTTTTAGTTTTTTATTCGGATTCGCACGTTGAATAGTCGTTTTCTTAAAACAAGTTCAAAAAGGTTCTCGACTATCCACTTTTATTTGCTCGGAAAACTTTGGCATGTATCTACCACACTAACGTTACGTCTTCATTTTTTCTGATGATGATCTTAAATACTTTCTGCTGAAAAGACATCTGAATTTACCTACTTAATAGCCCATCTCATCTTGTCTTTCCATTTGTCTTCCGTTTTTGCTCATCACTTGCCTACTTAGCTCAAAAACTCAGCTTTAATACGTTCAACATTTTTATTATTTTTCTTAAAAGTTACATGCATGAACATTATTGTTATGTTATTGTTGTTGTTATTTTTTCTTCTTTTTTACGGTGATCACCTTTTTCTCTTTTGAGAAATGGATGAGATGCCGCACCGCCTGCTGCTGCCTACCTCAACCGACCCTACCACCGCATCACTCCACTCTCTACCACCATCTTACTCCTCATCACCATCATCATCAACTTCAACAAGAGCACATCATTACCTTTTCCTTGTATTATTTTTTCTATTTTTCTTTCTTGTATTTGCTTACATCACACCACCACCTCTTGCCACTTGACACTTTTGAACAGCTTAAGATGTTCTCCTGTAAAAATGCTTAGCTGCCGTAACACTGTACAGCGTAGCATCATCATCATCCTTCTTTGTCTATTTTGCTTGATCTCTTCTTTTTCTTTCTTTTCCTCCGACTACCATCATCATCATCAAGCTAATCATCTTTTACTTTTTAAAAAGAACAAGAAAATAAGACAGCAGTACACCACACATTTATTTTAAATGCTACTCCTGTCTAATCTCCACGTGAGAAAATGGACAAATTTTTATGCACACTCACAAAATAACACTTGTTTTCTCTCTGTTCTCTTGAATAGCTCAGAAAGACGAAGAGATTAAGGGCACTACGTCGTCAGCAGCAGCGGTAGAAAGTGTTCTTGTGGAAAAATATGAGCGACATTTTACATTAGTTAGATGAGTGTTCAGCAGCTATTCAAAGACGAAAATACATCTAACACAACTATAATGGGCTTTACCTACCTACCCAAAAAATAATATTCGTCATCTCTCCAAATACTCTCGCAAGTAAATGAAGCAAAAAGTAAGTAGTATTTTTTTGAAGGTATTTAGTTGTCTAGCTCGTCATAATTATGAATAAAATGTTCATTTTTCCTCCTTTACTACGACTGCTTAGTCTTGTTGTTACAACAATTGTCATTAGCGGTACGACGTTTTTTTCTTAACATCAACAATCACCTTTTCTGAATCTCTCATATCGTCATCATCAACATAAACATAATCATTACATTATATCACCCTAATACACAATAAGAATGCATATAATACCTGATGATAATGAGTTTCATATAATAATGTGTACATAACATAATGTTAAGCAAATCTACTTGATGTGTGCACTCATCAAAAAGACCACTTTGAACAAAACCTATTCTACGTAACAAAAAAATATTTTATTACACAAGTTTATGTTTATGTTACAAGAATTATTATGGCATTCCAAAAGTCAAAATTGTAAAGGTTTTGTTTGTTGAATTGCACATTAGACGATGAATAATATGGCTAATAATAATGATAACAAAATTTCTCAAGCGAAAAAGGTGTATGATGCAAACACGATGACCATCGTTATCGTCATTATGATCATCGCATCGTACTTTACCACCGGTTATGTTGGCGTGCTCTTTGCTACAGTCTAAAACTACAATATTGCTTTGTTGATGATGATGGTAATTCCTGTCCTTTTTGAATGACTGACTTGTGACTGGATACATTTTTTTTTGTTTTGGATTTATTGCTTGCCATTACCACCATCACACACCGCTCGTTCAGTAAAAAAGAAATAATAGTAATATAAAAACCTGAAGGGTATAGATATATCCATTCACATATGTGCATGTGGTGTGCCTGTGTTCTGTTCAGCAAGCAGTCTGTTCTGTTAAGTATTAACTAAGCAAGATTTTATTCCTTCTTGACACTTTTTCGCAGTTTTTTCCCTGTCTTTTATTTCCAACAACTCGCTCCTGTTGTTGAATCATAAATCAAGGGGGGCAGGACAGGAGGGGGGACAACACATAATGTGTACAACATATCAGCTATATTATGTGTTCTTTCTTAGGTATGTGTGATGTGTGCTGTTGATTCGTCGGAGCACAAGCAAAAAAGGACAGTTTCTCGCTCTTTTTCCTTTTTCTGTACTAAAAGTAATAATAATGCCTGCCATTCGTTATCCGTATCGTCGTACAAACATAAAACTCTTCGAGAGAGAGAGACCCAGAAAAAGTACTTTTTTGCTCACGGTGCCACTGCTGCAACAACCAGCATTACATTTTGCTCTACTTGGGATTTTCCTTGAGAAATTCCAGTAAAATGGTATACTGGAAGACTGCAGTGTACCAAGTGATGTAAGTCGGTGTGTATCTGACTCAACTTGAAAGCTCAAGGCTTTAATAATGAGAGTGGAAGCTGAGATGGATGGATGGACAGACAGACAGACGGCTACAGAGAGAGATGGATAGATGGATGGATTGATGGCTGTTGGCTGACTAGTTCGCTTCACTCTCTTTCTTTCTCTCTTTGAAAAAGTTACGTGAACACTACGACTCCATACAAGAGCAAAACATACCAGTAAAAATTGTGAGAGATGTGAACGTGGTAAGAGAAGAAAATGCATGTTATGTTGCTGTAACCGGATAATATATGGCACTTTCCTCGTTTTCTTATTCTTTCTGTCTCTTTCTTCTGAAAACTTGGAAGCACTTTTTTACACTCTATCATGACATGAAGGTATACTTACATACATAATAGATTATATAACTCACACAGGCAAACACACACATACACATTATTTTCTCAAAAAGAGGGAATATAATAGCAATAATGGCGATCATGATCATGATGATGACGATGCTCGTCATGATAATGATAATAAAACTGATACATAAGCAATAGGAGACGAAGAGAGAGAAGAAGCAAGGTAATATATACAACAAGAAGAACGCCTAACAGGAACAACAATATCGTCAACAACATCATTTCTCGCCACCATCCGCATCCATTATGATGCATAAAATGAAATGGAGAATGACTAAGAAGAAAAAAACCTTGAGTGTAAGCATACAAACAAACTTACATACATGCCTGCCTGGTAGTAGTAGTGGTGGTGGTGGTAATATTATACACATGTCATAATGTGATATACACACGTTTTTGTTATGATTATTACCATCCCAGAGAAATATTACATGGAGAACGGATGAATGTGTCGTTTTTCTTCAGCGAGTAGACAGAAGAGTCAGAGGAGAGACGAACGAGAGTGTGCGTTTTTGTGGGCTTTGCTGGTGTAATGTGTGTAACATTATATATAGCTATTATATGTTTTTTTGTGTTCATCAACAGCACCATGAAAAGTGTACATAATAAATATAACATCCTGCTATAAGAGCAAAAACACATATTTAACTCTCACTCTGATAGAGTACAGCAGTAAATGTAGGAACGATGTGATGTGAGCCTTTATAATGGGCTTCCCAAAAAGAAGAAAAGAGTTTTGATTGATGGCTGCCATTAAAAGTGACACTTTTGTAGAGGATGGATGGATGGATGGATAGATGACTGCTGCTGCTGCTATGTATGTGTGATGGCAGTGGTGGTGCTTTAGATAGATGGAACTTTCTGGATATTATTATTACTGCACATTGCATTACTCTACAGTACAGCACAACACACATAAAATGTGAGCTAGAGAGATGGACAGATGGAATGGACCGTTTTCTCTTTTGTTGTGTTTATGTGTATTAATGGACAAGATATATGATGGTGGAATAATCGTAATGTGCTTTGGAAAATGTGGAAAT
Organism: Entomobrya multifasciata; assembly: GCA_034693345.1. Lineage (NCBI taxonomy): Eukaryota > Metazoa > Arthropoda > Collembola > Entomobryomorpha > Entomobryidae > Entomobrya > Entomobrya multifasciata. The sequence goes on along the minus strand of JAQFXM010001039.1, from coordinate 31,049 downwards.
CTCCTGTGTGACGTGCTTCTACGAGCGTTCATTCTCTCTCTCTAGTTATGTGAGCTTTTGAGGAAGAAGTAGAAAATAACATAAAATGAAATTGTGTACAGTAGTGCACAGTAGTGCTGAATAATGGCATGCCATACGGATGACATTAGGAATGGATGGACATACATCACTTATTATAAAATAAAGAAGCAATATATTTTACTTGTCTCGACAAAAAGGAAGAATAGTAGAAAGAGTGTAATGGCTTATGTACGTATGTGTCCGTTTGATGTACAAGGAGTCAAATTAGATGACGAAGAACGACGGGTGTTGCTCTGACTCAGGCGTATTTGCTACTTTGGCAGTTAAAATCATTATTTCTCTCATTCATAAAACCAATAATTCATTCAGAGCCCATAGCTTCTCTCAATTGAACTTTTTTCAATAAAAGAAAGAAAATATATTGCTTTTGCTCCTTTTTTGAGCTGTGTGAAAAACTGTGAATAATGAGGAAAAGTGACGACGACGAATTTACCAGCAAAATTTTTGTTGGGTTGTTAAATGGATGAAAAGTGCCACTGGTGAGCAGCATGAGAGAAGGAGGGATTTTAAGTTGGAGATAAATGACTGCATCGTGTACACCTATTGTCCTCCGGTGTGTATTTTATTATCAAGAGGAAAAGTAAAAATCTGCAGGGGTACCGTTTCGACTTTTATTGTTAAATTTTTGAGGAAATAAGGAAGGGTAGTGGGATGATTTTCTGATCAAGAATGCAACCAAGATCGAAATGATACATATATTGTACAATCGAGGGTCAGGCATGGAGCAAGAACGAGAGAACAACAGATGATTGTAGCCTATATTCATATCTATAGAAAACAGTTCTGTAAAGAATGTTCCTGGACAAGAGGAACAAGTTGCAACAGAAAGAAAATCCAGAGCATAGCTTGATTAAATCACTTTCAAAGTAGGAAACCACGTTTCTCCGTTTCACACTTAGCCAACTTGTCTTTTCTTAAGCATAAAAAACATGAGTAAAATCATACATACATACGCGCATCTAAAAAAATATAACTAATGTCTTCTGTTGCACAACAAACTGTGAATGGTAAATATTAATAGTAGATACGAGTGAAAACATGAATGAATGAAAAAGGAACAAGACGTAATGCAAATAAGCATCTGGGTACATGGGTACGTACACAAGGCCGGAGTGGTTTTTTATATATATTTTATGTTTTATATAAGATATCCATAAGAAAGGCCAGGCAAGATTGGTACATACGAAAAAGCAGAAAAAGGTACAGAGTGGAGGCATCCTACTACTCCACTCTGTCTCTCTTGGGCTTGTTGAATCTGTACCAAGACCAAAAGCGGACCAGGCAAGATCACAAGAAAGCAAAAAGAAGGGAAGAGACTCTAAGCGTCAGAACAAGTTGAACAGTGAAAAAGTGATTTTTTCTTCTTGCCTGCTCGCGAGCTCCAAACTCTGCGTGCCATGAGACGTAACATTCTTTCAGAGAGTCCACGATGAGGAGAGAAGAGAGTCCCAGTTTTCTACTTTTCGCTTTTTCATACTCTTTTTAGCAAGAGAGATGATGATGATGATAGTACTCGATGAACTTGGAGGATCGAGTAGCAACTACGAAAATGCTATGCATTTTTCGCCATATTACTCGTAGAACTTGCTACAAGGTAAAATATTACAAGGTAGCTCAAATATGAATACTTGATAAAATATTATTATTTACTTTCCTTTTCTTTTGCAGTATTTATTTAAACAAATGTATGCTAAGGCAAGTGCCTAATGCAATTTGTTTGTATACGTGAAAATTATTTTAAACATTTACTATAAACTTGGGATATTTGCAACATTGCAGTATTTTACTTTGACTTGCGTTTACTTTTTGCTGCTTTAAGATTTTCAAAGTGGTCATGATATGCAGTTTGCACAATAGTGCATGTATACCAGAACAGCCAAGTTAGATCTAATCTCCCACTAAAAACCTTGGCCTTTAAAGAGGAGCTTGTATTTTTATAAAAAATAACGCCAGCAACAACTTTACTTTTGGCAAAGATAAATACCTACATAGATACACCTGCTTATTGTAACATTTTCAGCAACATTTGTATTATATATCCAAACACGCACACAAACACTTTGTGCGAATGTGCATTATGCTGTTGCAGTGTCTGCTATTTTTCTTCTGGTTCTTGTGCATTATAAAAATCCATTCACAAATAATAAAAAAGTATATAAAATGTATGGTGAGTACATATATATATGTATTTATACATAATGCATTATTTTAATAGTGACTACACAACGAAAAACAGCACGTCTTTTTCAGTTGGTCTGCAACCAGCAACTCTATTCGACTCGACTCGCAACACACACAGCCGTTTTGTCCTAGACAAGTGCAGTGTTCTTCTATACGAACTCTTTCAAGTGTTATAGTAAATGTGCGTAAAAAACTACTATAAAGAAAAGAAGATACTACGGCAGCGGCAGACATTCACAACAGACAGCATGGATTTTGCTCTCTCGCACCAGCGGCACAACAGAAAGAACAGACACACAGACAGTCCTCCTCTCTTTTCTTTTTCTTACTACCACTAACATACTTACTATTTACTACCACTTTTTACTATAAATGTTGGTGGTAGTGTGGCTCATCGTATGAATGAATGAATCTTATATGCACACGTATTATATAATATTATAGAACATGCATGTGTGCTCCTATATCTGAAAGGAGACAGAGAAAAAAGACTTGTGATGCAACGCAATGCAAGACCTCGCTTCTTTTTTTGTCTAGGTTCTCCTTTCCGGACTTCACAAAAGGCTTATTCACTTTTCTATATGTATATTTTTTCTATGAAATAACATACATTCATGTGTTGCTCCAGTATTTTTTTCTGCTGTTTTGAAGCAGTGAGGATTTTTTGCAAAAATAAAAGGAGAACCAGCTGTAAGTATAGATACTTTGCTCCACTTTCCCAAAATGAATTTTAAGCAAACAAACACAAAAAATGAGATACTATACGCTACCATCCAATGCACTTTGCACCGCTTTCATCGCTCTTACACTTTTATCCATTTTCCTTTTCATGTGTACTCACCCAAGTAATATGTGAATAGTGTAGAGGTTTATACATGACATTGTAAAGATATGTTCACGTTCATATCAAATCGCCCTTTTCCATTTTGTGGGTGCATTGTAACAACAATCAAACTGAAAAAGATACTTGTCTATATTGCGTTACGTCATGTTCTTCTCCGCTCCGCAACGCAACTCCCCAGTTTTTTTTAGCGAATAATGATGCTCCTGCTCCGCTTCTATATAAACTTATCTCTTAAAAAACGTCAAGAGGAAAAAAACTGATTTTATTTGTGTGAAACATGTAAGAGTTCATTCAAAGTCAAGCTCTTCACTTTACACACAGGCTAAAAAGTCATCATCATATTAACATCCCATCACAGTCACTAGGCAAGAGAGAATTTCATTGAGAGCAGAGAATGAAGAGCTCTCCCCCTACAAAACTTACAACAAAACGCATTCTTTTTTCTTCTTTTGTCGTGAGTGGGGAAAAGAGAAAATAGCCTTAACTAATAATCCCAGTGTTACAGATCTTTTTATCTGGGAGAGACATTACATAATAAAAAAGCCACTACGGAGTATGAAAGTGACAGTGAGTGAATGACTATTAGATACTTGTTATATTTACTACAAGAATCAATACTTTGGCCACTGATCAGGTGACGTTCAATTCAATAAAATGATGAATGCATTTTATTACATAAGATTTCAATGCAAAAAGTTATCAATTCTTTACTCATCACTATTTTCTCCGTATAATTTTTGTTTTAAAATTAAACAAAACGTTGTATGTATAGGTTTATATCAAGAAAGTAAAAACTTATATTTTCAACGTAGACGATTTTCGTGTTCAAAGTTTTCGTGGTTTTTTGGTATAGCTTTGATACTCTTGATTTGTGCAATCAATGTCCCGTGGCAAAGCCAGGGTATGTCTCGACAGCAGTGGTGGCATGCTCAATGGAAGAAGGCATTGGAGGGAGAAAGAAAACATTAATCTCTGTAACACTGTGAAACTACACGCAGGCCGTACACAATACATAACACACACATGCAACAACGATCTTGAACTGTTGAATGGCAATTGTTATTTTGACTGGTTCGGACGGACTAGCTGCAGATTCTTTTTTACCATTGAAAACAAAATTTGTTTTTGTATAGAATCTAGAGCTTAGAAAAAAGATGTGTATCAATCAAACTTATGAAAATGTATTCTTTGGAAAAAGGGAAAACAGCCTTATTTGTATGCATGTATATTGTATACGTTCTACATACAAGTACAACAACATGTCATACAATAAATTCTTAGACAAATTTGCTTTACAAAACTAACCTCCTTATTTTCATACACAAGTTCAGGTTAACATGTTGAAATACCTGACATAAATATACACCTACATACGTTCATACTTGGTATATTTTAACGAAAGAAATCATGCCATAACATTCATAGTGGTATATCTATAATCTTAAAGGTGAATTAGGTAATATGAAAAAAGATTTCCCCCATTTCCCTTCACTTTTCATTTTAACCCTACCACTCACAACCACTTTCACTTTTCTGTGTGTTAATACCATGAGCCCATCTTCCCTTCACATCTACAAAACCGACTATATCTATCTGTCTGTATACCACATCCATATAATATTTTTCTGTTAATCAACTTAAACGCACGGAATGACTCTTAAAAAGCGCTGTACGCAAGCATGCCACAACACCGACTTCATTTTTCTGTCGTTTTGTGTGTTACTGGATGTGAAAACTTTAAAACATGAATGGAGAACTATAGACTATAATTGTATATTTGTGTGTTTTCATCTTGATAAGAACTCTAGTGTACACGCGTTAGTCCCAGAATCCTTACAGGTAAGATATCATAAAAAGCGTGTGTATTTGTTAATTTATAGAATGGGTATCTACGTCTTGTACACCACTCAGGTTATGCTGCTGGGGTAATTTCATCATCGTCTTCATGAACTTTATATGAACATGGTTCAGTTGTAAGTGCGGTTGTACACATAAACTTTTTTTAAAGAATGTAATGAAGACAAGGAATAGGGGCATAAAGAGTTGTATATAAAGCTGCGAGCTTCTTTTCACAAAGGTGATTTTTTTCGAGAGAGAATATGATGGTTGATGGGCACAGACATATTAGGCTTCTTCTAAAAACTGATTGTGATTGTGAAGCGAAATGAGTAGTACTGTGAACTTTACTTAACTGACAGACAAAACGCTATGTATATACATACACACATATACGCTGTATACATATAAGAAGTTGTGTATAGTGTGCTTTCTTTTCCTTCCATCATAATCATCAGTTTAGTGTGGCGGCGGAGGAAGAAGGAAAGCTTGTACGTGCACCACTCAAGACAACTGGTGCTTAAGAGAAACGTTCGTTATGTTATGTTATTTTATGTGGATGTGTGTAGGTAGCTTTCAGGTCTCTCGTCTTCTTTCTCGTTGATTCGTTCAACTTTAAGCTGCTGCATGAAGAAAAGAAGGATGGATGGAAAAGGAGAGTGAGAGCACCCATCCATCCATCCGCCTTCTCCGTTTTCTCCATTTTTTGAAGTGAATGACAGACAGAAAAGGAGAGAGAGAGAGAGAAAAGTGAAGAAAGTGTTAAGACCACCTTTTCTCCTTCTCTAATAATAAAGAATATAATAATAAATATAACTAAAAGGGTCCGTATATAAAAATATATATAACTCGCTATATGTATTGATGCTATATTTTATACATTATTATCCTGTCATTCCATTCTATGCCATCATCAGGACACGCTACGTTATAAAAAGGATTGGCATCTCACATCACATTGCATCACAAACAGTGAGACAAGAAGGAGAAGGAGACGAGGAAAGAAAAGCATAAGAATATACCTACTATTTATATTACTCAACATTTTAAGGAAAAAAGAAACTATAAAGTCAACACACACATATAAATAAGTGTACATAAGTACATATGGACTAACTATGCGGCAATATAGCAAGAGCCATCGCCACTCAACCAATTCAAACCGACCGTCATCCTCGTCAGCATCGTCATCATCAAACAACCAAACATGATTTCATTCTATGAAGAAAAACTGCCACCAGAGCAGAGAGAGGAGTTTTATATACACATAAAATGTATATAGGTACATATAATGCAATCGAAAGTTTATAGCAAAGTAGATTCTAATATGTCAGCAAAGAAGACGACAACGTTTCTTCTACTTGTTCACAAGAAGGACACAAAAAGTTTGTACCTATTATCCCTTCTTCTTAGGTATATAGAAAAAAGGGGAAAGTTTACTGAACGAGTGTGAAGAAGACGACGAGCGGACGGATGGACGAGCAGGAGAGAGAGAGAAGAAAGACGGACAGAGTCAGTCAGTCACTTAGCCAGAAAGAAGACGAGAGAGAGAAAAGAAGAGGCAGCAGCAGTCAGTCACACTCATACACAATGTAATTCTACAACACACATCAGTCCATCCATACATGTACACATTTATGTATGTACACAAGCTACCTATCAAGCAGAAGAATAAACTTGCTTTTGAACTGAAAGACAAGCTTTTTTTAACAGTGAAAGGGAAAATATTTTAAAGGTGTTAGGAGAAGAAGACGAAGAAGAAGAAAGTAAAAATGATGGTGGAGTGATGATGATGAAAAATATAAGAAACAGCAGAGCAGCGACAGCTTAAGGAAAGGTGTATGCACATGAAGGGCATTTATGCAATATGGCTATATAGGATGAAAAAGAAAAGATGTAGAGGATCTAGTAAGCAAGAGAAAAGCAGAATGGCATAACTAACATAATACCAACAAGAAAAAGAAAGCAAAGTGGTGGTGGCGGTGGTGGTAGTTTTAGTGTAAGGCAGTGGGAAGGAATATGTACAGTTGTGTGTGTGTGATGTGATGGCAATGGCAAAAGAAGAGTGGCAGCGATCCATCCATCCAAAGAGAGCTCCAGTCAAGTCAAGTCAAGGCTGCTGCTCTACTACCACCACAACAGCTAAGCTGACTGTATATGAGAGTGAGAGTGTGTTTGAGAACTGAGCAGTATTCTCAACTGTGTGTGTGTTTCATGCATTGTATGTATTTTAGCTTTGGTGCTGCTTTTGAGGATGGTGGATCGATAAGAAATGACTGGCAACGTCCTGTGATGGGAAAGAGTTTTTAGGTTCTCTGACTTGAGTCGTCGAAAAAGAGTGAGCCCGTGACGGATCGATAGGAAATGACTGACATGAGCAAGACCTCAACATGGCAACAGTGGCCTGGAACGGAGAAAGAGTAGTGAACAGGCTGAAAACACACACACAGAGCATAGCTCCTTCTTCTTCATCTTGTCGCTACTTTCCACTGCACAGCCTCAAGGAAAATTTTGTGTATTATGCCATTTCACAATAAAAGCTGCTTCTCAGTCTCCTTCATTTTGAAAAAATATATAACTTGACGGAGAAGACGAGAAAGACGACAACTTCTCAGAGAAGTGAGTGGCAGGCGGTGGTGCATTTGGTTAGGTTGATTGCTGAGAAAAGAGAACAGTACCATGTACCAATACCAAAACTGCTGCTTTGTCTGTTGCTAAAATATACTACGCAATTTTGGTTCTCAATGTACCTTTTTACTTTCATTTTCAAACCTTTTGTTTGTTATATGATTCAATATAATATGATACTTTAAACAATGTTGTCGTTATTCTTGTTATTGTTACAAATTATTAAATTTTCAGGTTTATCATTTTTTAATATACGTCATTCACCATTTTGACGTTTTTTACAAACAAAAAGAAAGTAAAAATCAGACTGTGTTGTATATACATTAAATATATTTAAAAAAGAAAAAGAATGTTGTTGTTATATGGGCATAGGTACATAACAATACAATGTAGGTAAATAAACTGTTTCATCAAAAAGGAAAAAAAGTATTGATGTGTGTATATGACTGAAAACATGAAGAAGAAGGAAAAGGGCAGAGGGATACGTCGAAAACGGATGGACAGGCAAAAGCGAGAGAGAGAATAAAAAGAAGATGGAGAGAAAGAAAAATGGAAAAGTATGGAGGAAAGACGATGATGGTGGTGGGTGAAGGAAAGTAGAAACGAAATCGATGACACAATGAGTGACAACTTCCAACTTCTTCTTTCACTCACTCAACAACAACAGCAGTAGCACAAGAGGAAGAAAAAAATAAGAAGCACACACACACAAACACAGTAACAAACTGTATCAGAACGAAAACCGAACCCAAAAAAGCCTTTAGTGAAAAGTACATACAATACATGGACAGCACCCATCAACATCATATCATTACGAAATAGAAAGGCGATATAAGGTCATGTGTGTGCATTCTACTTTTTTTCTTCTTATTATTTGTCCTTATTATTATATGCTCTTATACGTATATGCTCCCACTACTTTTTTCGTGTTGGAAAAAGTGAGTGAATAAGAGATAGCGAAAGGATGGAGAGAGCTAGAGTGACTGCTCTCTGCAAAGTGAAGAGAGAGAGAGAAAAGAAAAGGAAGAGCCAAAAACGATTGGATGGACGGATGGTGGATGGATGGATGGACGATGGACGGACAAACTTACTTTTTTCCTATCCTATTCCTATCATCTTGTCTTGTCTACATTTGGACACACAGTATACACACTTTCAACTTATATTATTGCCATTTTCTATTCTATTCTCCTTGGGTGGATTGGATGTGTGTGTTGGAGGAGTCACTCACTCACTTCACTTCTCAAGTCCAGTCCAGTCCACCATCACATCACCAGTCTTTCTTTTTTCTTTCCATATCTTTCTCTGACGGACTCTGATATGTATTTTTATGTTCTATTTTTTTCTCTTCTTCCTCTCCTGCTTTTTTCTTACTTTATTCCTTTTCTATCTCTTTCTCTCTCTCGTTCTCTCTGTGTGTGAGTTGAGTGAAGTGAGAGTGGCGGTGGTAGTGATGGTGGACCTTTGGCCCTCTTTTTTCTGATGTGTGTGTTCCCATTTTCTTTTTTCACTTGTTCTTCTTACTACTGATTCTTATTTTTCCCATCTTGTCTTTTTGATGTGCTGTGTGATACTTATGGCTGGCAAGTGAGTACAGAGTACAACAGTGTACAACTTATTAGTATACTCTGCCATTCCTAAAGGGGTTTTGTTGATATGGGCGTATATACACCGTGTTTAGCAATTTATATTTTATAAATGTGTTGTTGTTCGTAGTATCATCGTCTTGGACGATCGACTGACGGACGGAAGAGGAAAAAGATAGATGGATAGATAGACATATAAGCTTATTGTTGTATGTGTTACATATTGGTTGTAATAAAAATAATAATTCTTTGTTGGATGCATGTATTTCCAGATAAAAGGTGTTATGGCTCAGGTACTTATGCTTCTTATATAATATGTATGCATGTATCCTACATTATGTATGTATGTTTGTTATTGATATCCAGAAAGTAGTATGTAACTGTCTATCTCTGAATGGGGTTAGATGGATAAATAGCGGATGGACAATCGGATAGATGAATAGTATGGGGGGGAAGATATACTTACTGCGGCTGCTTTATGAGCATACAAATAATATTCATAATATTTTGCTTTTCTGGATTTTGAAAAACCTTATTTTTTATAGAAATTCCAAAAACACATCCAAAACATTTATATGCAATTAAGCTTTCAGACAACATGGAATGTGAAATAATTTGTATTTGGCTTTCGCAACCACAATGAATAATTGCTTTGAAATAGCAGAACAAAGAGTAGTTGTACATGTTAAAGCGCTCCTTTATAGCTTGACCTATTGATCTTTCGTCTAAAATTGCTTATGATTTTAACTACTGGTTCCTTCAAACAAATAAAATATTATACATGAATGAAGATATGCACAGTAACGATCCCCGACTAACATCATCATTTAAACTAATTTATTTTACTTGCATTGTTCCTGTCTTCTGATAGTATATTGTTCAATTTGTGAACCATACAGACAACACAGACAAGTAATTTTTACGATACACACTCATCATAACTTTTTGATATACACATCCCTTCAAAACTCTTCCATACATCATTATTTTGTAATATGTATCATTATCAGATCCATATCATCATCTTTTGTTCCCAGTGTGGTAGCTTTCTAGTTCTTCTCCCTGCTGTCTAGTGAAATCTCCATTTATGTGTAGATATTTATGTACATTTCACTACGGGCTGATATGGCCCAGCTCGTTTTTCATTCTTTTTGGTCAAAGTGGACATATAAAAGAGAGTAGTGAGCATATAAAAACCAATAAAAAAATCTCAGCCCCAGACAGGTAGGTAGTAAGGTAGTGTAAGTAGCAAAATAGCACAACATACACATACAGAGCCTTATTGCCTTACATAATACAAGAGCCAGGCCAAGTTATAGCTTTTTATTCAGAAGCCATGCCAGGAGCTAGCAAACAATATTACCATTATAGCCATATAAACACAAGGGCAAAAGTATTTTTTATGTTCACATCACATACCATCACAGAGTTTCCTTCTCCATTTTATTTCACATTATTATCATCATCATCCACCCGTACCACCACCATACCAGGATCATCACAACTCTCCAACTCCTCACAGCAGAAAACTGCTCTCTCACAAGTCATGATTCATGATGACTAAATTGCCATTATAAAACAACCAGCTTCCCATTGTTTATCATCAACCTGGCCCATAAATTCACCTTTTTCATTGCTCTCCTATCATAATATCAGCCACTAATACTTTTCAGATGATGCATTATCTTTTTTGCGTTTTTGCTTGCATAACTTTCTTAAATTCGTATCGTCCATCTGCTTTTGATTATCCATATCTGTCTCCTGTGTCTTCTGCAAAATAGGAGTACCTATTTGAGCACACTGCGCACTTGACTATAAAACACTTCATATTCATCATTCTCAACAATAACGAAAGTTGAAAGAATAAGATCGTGAATAATATAAACCTTATTTGTTTGTCCGCGTCCGCATTATACATATTTTTGCTGATGGCGGTTGAGAGCATGATGCGTGATCATCTTGCTCTCTACCACGTAGAGATACTTATTTTATTACCCTTCCTATTTAACTGATATGCATTCATTTTTATATTTTGCTCTTATTCTTCGTCTTCGTGATCTCTCTCTGCAACAACTCGACCGACCTGTCAGTCTTTCTGTCTGTCCATCCATCCATCAAACATCAAAAGCAGCAATCAAACAGCAGTGGATCATCATCATCATCGCGTCATAGCCCCACTACCACCAGAACAGAGAACAGAAGACTGTCATGTCATGATGATCAGATCAACCTCCTCATCAAGTGGTGGACTTATTCTTTCCATGGCCATCATCATCATACTTTCGTGGTAATAATAATTGATTGCATAAATGAGGCATCATTGTTGTATTCTGGTATTTCAGCTTCTCGTGAAAAAATATTTTTGTGCCCAAAGAGAAATTTATAGCCGGCAATACTTCTAACGATAATTTTTGCTCATCCGATCTCCTCTTTTATACATTTTTGCTACACATTTAAAAAAATACATGACATATCTGCATAACTGCCAATGAAGCCATGAGTCATTTGGCTGGCAGATGTACTTGAATCTTGAATATAATTTAAACAAGGTTACAAAGTGATTGAAGTGTTTCAAGTGAAAATGTTGGCAAAATTGTGGAAAAAATACAAACGCAAAGATAAAGTTGACGACTATCCGACAAGTTATCTCATTCACTGTCGTAAAATATACGGCAACCTTACTTTCCTAATATTGTAAATTGTAACCCTTCTTTTCTAGCTATTCGTAAAAACTTAATAACTTTACAACAAAAGCGTAAAAAATAAGAAATAAGTTGAGCAGAACATAATGAGAGTGACTGCAGTAAATCCTTTACTTGGATTTGACTTTTGTGACGACGACCAAGTCAAAGATGGTCGTAATAATAATATGATTATTATTGGTAGACAAGCAATAAGAACAAGAAGTAGTCAAGATTTTGGTAAGAAAAAAAGAATTCGTAATGGTAGCCATAAGCAAAAAATATATATGTACATACATACATCTATTCTCAAGATTTTTTGGCTGCGCATTGTTGGGGGATGAAAATGGTAAAGATGGATTTATTATTACTTTTCAAAAAGGATATACAAGTATTATTGTTATTGCCACATTTTTTTGTGACGTGAACTTGTTCACATAATAACGTGCATGTAGGTATATAACATAAGCACGTAACTCACTCGACATGCTTGACTTTTTTTAATACTTTGCTTTAAAGGGTGAAAAAAATATATGGAATAAGAAGAGGAACAGATTCCTTTCAATCTTTTTATGACGGCTGTCTCTCATGCCGTCATAATTCTTACATTTTCGTGATGTGATGCATGCTCGATTCTCTTCATCGCTTTTAGATAGATGGATGGAGCAAAAGAAGATGGACAGCAGTAGTAGTTCGAGCAAGAAGATTGAAATGAAGAAACGAAAGGCTTTATGCTTTTCATCATTATCATCATGATTCTCTAAGTTTTGTTGTTTGTCTCTCTCGCTCAATTCTCTCATCGTCTTTTGAAGCATTCACACAATCAGCTTTTGAAAAAATCTAAAAAGTCCTTTATTGCATTGCATTATAACACACTTGTCTTCAATAACAAGAAGAAATAAAAAGAGCAGCGCTCTCGATCACCACCACCACCAACATCATCATGATCATCATCATCTCCATCCCCATAACCAACAACTGAAAACTTAAAAACTATAAAAAAGTTAAAACTGCCGACAAAAAATAGATATGTCTAATAATTCTTTTACTTTTTGAAAGGTTTGACAAGATAGCTTTTTAAGCCAAGCATACAACTTCGCATTTGTACATATAGTCACAGCTCAACTTCAACTCACCACCAACTACTTATACTTGTTCTGTTATAATGTTAATAAAATGATCTTGTTGAACAATACAGGTCCGTCCTAGCCTTGTTTATATCATATCGCATCTCAGCAAAAGTAATAATACGGCATCATCATAGAGTACAACATCAACACAATAAGCCCATTTATTATTTAAAGCAAAAATGAAGATGTACTTTCAGCTCAGATTGATCATCATCATCTTGATCTTCATGATCGCATAAAGAATCTAATCTAATTTATATGGATAGACACATGGCTATATGGATTATACCTACAAATAAAATATGAAACGCATATTATATCATTTCATTTGTATATTTTTGTTAGTAGTGTACAGACAGTCATCATCGTAATCGTGGTCACCGTCGACGTCTTTGTCGTCAACGGCCTTGTTTTTATGCATTAGCTAGTACAGCAGCTACACGCCTCTTGTTCCTATTCCTATTGTACTGTATTCAAAGCTATTATACAACAATCGCCCTGCCTGCCAAGTTATTATTATAAGCACTCCTGTTCCATGTGCTTCATCATCACCTTCCTTCACTGACCGTCTCACACTTTTATATACTCATCTACCTACCTTACATGCCAACCTTTGCTTGCGTTTTTTCTCATCATCATTACCAATTCTCATTCTTCATTTTGATGAAAAGGATAATAATTTCATAATTCCTCTGCTCAACTTTTGTCATCTCTACTTGTGCACTTCACTCACAACTATTTGTTCTACTCTACGGACCAGAAGGTAATGATGAATCTCTGACGATCATGATGATTATGAAAAGATGCTATTTTGTTATGCTTATAGAGAACAAAGTAATAAATTACTTTAGACAGTGATTCATATGATATGGTTAATAAGGTGAGTATGTTTATGAGACCAAGTGTGAGAATCGCATTTTTTTGGTGTGTGTGGAATATTTTTGGTGGGCCTCACATATTTATATATGTATAAATATTTTACTCACACTATTTACTTATTAGAAGAGATATATTTTTATTGTCCTTTTCTTTTTGCTGTTTGTCTGGTTTAGTTTTTGGTTATTTAGTGATGGATAATATCAAACCACTTTAGTGTTCGTGTGTAAATGGTCTCTATGAGATTTTGACTGCCATCACATCAGTGTAATCATCATTGCAATCGTCATAGTCATCATCATATTATGATCATCACCAAGCAAGATTCTTAAAAGCTTCGTGTTACTTCTTCAACCCCAAAGCAGAAGGAGCAAACACTTCTTGTGAGGAGAGCAAGTAAACTTCTCTTGAAGACATAAGATATAACTAGCAGAGAGCTCATCTCATACACAAGATTTTTTTGACAGGGCTACCCAGTCAATAAATAATTGATGCAGAGCTATTCATTATTCAGCCTGCCACAAGTGTTGCTTGAGTGAGGAGAGCGGGACGACGAGGACGATGTAGTCACTGAGCAGAACAAGAAAGAAACAGAGAATAAAAGGTTTAGAATATTTTTTCTGGAGATTTTTTGAGTTATTTATGGCCATTATAGATGGATGGATGGACAGATAGATAGATAGTTGGACGGGACGGACACGGATGATGATGGAATAAAAAAAAGTTGATGGGTTTTGCGCTCGGTCGTTATTTAGCTTTGCTTGTTTGCTTATTATACAAGAAGATGTGATATTATTTTTAAAGGAAAAATTTGGGGATCGCACAATATTTGATATGCGCATTTTGTACTAGCAAAAGATAATAAAAATTTCTACTGAAGCAATAAAATATCCTGGTTCGACAGCACACTGGAATGGAACGTATGAATAAACTGATTAGTGGTTTATTGCGTTGCCCTGATAAACTCATATAAATGATGTGGATTTTTTATCTATTATAATGTGTGTGCTAGACAAGGCGATATTATTGGCTGAGTGACATAATCAAGAAAAATAGATGGAAAAGTAGAACAAAACGAGATTGGTGAAAAGAAAAATTGCTATTGATTCCCAATTTAGATAAATGGAGTGTACCTACTTATTTTGCATCAATGAAAATTTCTTAGAATTCAGGTGTGTTATGCCGAAGATGTAAACTGTACAATGGATTGGAAAACTGGAAATATGTTAAATGTTTCAATGGAAGATGTATTTTTGCGTCTAGTGATAATTTGTCATTTTTCTTTCTGTTGTGTATGTACATTCATTAATTGTCCATTGAGAGTTCATGGTCAAAGTACTTTGTTGGCATGCAAGACGATTTGTACTCAAATGAAGCCTGTAACTGGCAAATAGAGATGTTATCGCGGGATTCTTGATCAGAGCTAATTTGAAATTTAAATAATAATATAATTCTGTTGATTAATTCATTCACTTTGCATGAGATCAAGACTTGATGTCCACCGCTTCCGTCAAATTGATAAAATGTAAATTTAAAATAAATAAAAAATCACGCAACAAGCGTCAAAAAGTCGATGACGAACAGGATGATGGAAACAATGCAAACTGTAAGTTTTTCTGTAAAAAAGACAAATCTGATTTGAAATTTAAGTTTGTAGGCGGCATCGGCATTTTTTACACAGCGTCAGCTGCTTTAGTTGATGCATAAATTAAGATATGATAAAATTAAAATTTCCAAACATTCATTCTAGAAGTGTAGGATAATAATAATTATAATGGAAGCAAAAAGTCAATTTTTGTTGAACTGATCTTCAGTCAGTTTGTGTCATCATCTGGTTGAGAAAGGTAAGGTCACCTTTGTGACATTTTACTTTTTGATATCATCCGTGATGCGAAATCAGCCATCCATTTTCATATGCAAACTAGGTAGTTACCCTATAGTGTGCTATATGAACTGCATAAATTTTTATGTTAATACGCCTGTCTACCTACTCTCATGTACACGTAAATTTTGATGATTTTCCAGAGGCACAAGTCACATCCATCCACCAAAAGTCAAACTGACTGACTGATGTACTAACTCGTGCATAAAATATATAGCCTAGTGGTACATGCCAACTTTTCAACCAGAATCATCAAACATCAGAGATGAGCAGCAGCGCATCACACACATATCTACATCCAAATATGTATGTATAGGTATTTATATCATGTGTGTCTCATAAGTATTATCATCCTGCATTAGTTGTTCATGAGAATGAGATCTTTCCAACTTTTTTTCCAGTTTTCATACAAATTTTTCCATGTACATCCATATTTCGGATTCCAGTGTACGTGCATATCTAATTCAAACACAACAACTTCAAAAAACACACACATCCATCCTCCGCCGTACTCTTCCAACTCCGTCGTACACACGTAAACAGGCCGTCAACCCTGACTTTCTGTTCAACTCAGACTTTTTGACTGACAGATTATTTAAGGCTGTTTGCTACACATGTACTATATTACACGCATGTAGGACAAGCTTACTCCACCGCCACCACCACCATTACAACAAATTATGTGTACTTCTCCAGAGTTTGAAAAGAGAAAAGGGAAAACGTAAATTTTGTTAACTACGCCTGTTTGACCCGTTGCCCGCTTCGTGCTCAAGGAAATACCAGTAAAAAAGTCTTGCTCATTCCTTCCTCTTGATGGAGAGATCATGATTACTCGGAACCTTTTCACAAATTTGTATGTTTTCCTAAAAAAAAGGCCATGGTTGAGGGACAAGAGGAAAAAAGCCAAAATTCGGTTTGCAGCTCAATGTCTACCATCATATCTAGAATATGAGTGAGCCATAACATCACCAACAGAAGATGTCAGGAAAAGAAAACTTTGACTTTTTTTTACAAAAATTGTAGAAAAAAAGTTATGTGAAAGCTTCTGTGCTAAATAAGCATCCCATGTGTATAAATATCCATTTCTTCTGCTGATAATAATTTTCTTAATAGAGCTAACGAACTAAACAACTCAAGAGCACAACTTTTTCCGAAAGATTTCATTATGAACGGCAGAGTAACTCTTTATTTGTTGACGTTTGTTGAAGGAAAAGTAACGGATTAATTTGTTAAAAATAAAAAACATATATATACATACGTAATACGTAAGCATTAGCATTATACAACACGTAAAAAAGGCTGGAGAGAAAAAAGTGCAAAAAAATCTTGATTAGTTGAGATGGACGGCTCTTTACTCTACTACTTTGCTCTCCAAAGTAGGAAGGAAGAAGAAAAAAGACAGCTCACTGGAATTTGTGATGGTCGGTGACACTCTGACACTGACGTGGTTCGTTGCTTTTCTTTTTTAGCTGTTTGAAGGATAAGTAGAAACAGTGCAGAAGAGTGCAGGCAGGGTAATACGAGCCAGCTCACTCTCACATGCACACAGGGAAATAATATGCTGTTATGCTAAATGCATACATACAAACATACAATATAAGTAAAAGCGATCACAATTTGACTACTGTGTCGAGCGCGCAACGAACCAATCAGAGTTTGCATTTTTTTCTTGACTTGAATGTGTGTATATTTTTCAACTAGTAGTATAAATATAGACAAAACGTAGATGGATGGAAAGAGCAAAATGAGAAAAGGACAAAGTTAATTAATCCTTGATATACAGCAGCAGTTGTCGTTGGGAGAAAAATTGTAAGAGAAAACAAATAGGATCTTTTCACCATTTAACCAACCAGGAAAACAGGCAACAAGCGTGAAAGCGTCAAGTCAGCTATGAGGAAGTCTTATTATTATTAGTTATTTAACCAACGACACAAACAAAACCGTCTCTCTTCATCTTGATGTTCTCTTCTTTCTTTTACTCGTTCTTTTTTTGTTCTTAATAATTTTTTTCGCAGCATCTCAAAAAACAACAAGAACACAAATATATATAATTCGTAACTACTCAACTCACAAAGATGGATTTTTCTGTTTTTGATCATTTTTCTGTGTTTTTGTCTCTTCAGAGAAAAAAGTTAACTTTTTCTCTCGTTATACATATTATATAACTTTCCATATTTATTTGTGAGAAGTACAGAAGAAGCAAAAAGGATTATTTTGACTTTTGATCCGTAACGCTTGACTGGGTAGATGCTCTGCTAGTGATGGTGATAGGACCTCTGTGAGTCATGTCATAACCCATTCAATTTTGTGTGGGATTTTTTCGTGTGTAAAAAATTACTTACTAATCTCGTCATTATCATTATCATCATCATTATTTTTACTATCACCACCAGCCACCACTATCATCATCATCGACTTCACAAAACTGCACAAAAAAACAAAAGAGTGAAGAAAAGACAAAACCAGCAACTCACTTCTCAAAATTGTTGTTCCCTTTGATGATGGAAATGAAAGGCAAAGAGAAAATATATATGTTTATCGAAAAAGATTGCTAGATCGACCGACTAAGCAAACAATCTTGTGTTTTGTTTTAGTCAGGTCTGGTCAAACGTACATAAGCAGAGAGGAAGTAGAAAAAAACTACCATGATGATCTCTTTAATAATAAGCTGTCTTAATCACCAGCATCTTCATCAGAGAAAGATCTCTCTCTCTCTCTCTCATTTTTTCTTTCTTCACAAAGTCGCTTTCTTCGTTGAGAAAGAACATGAAAAAATTAAATATTAAATGTGGTTCACGTACTTGTGTGATTCTCTGAAGAAAAAAAAGAAAATGTCATGATCAGAGAAAATAGTGAAAAAACAAGAGAGTCAAAACAGTTTTATAAGACATCATCATGATCATTTTAT
This sequence comes from Entomobrya multifasciata, assembly GCA_034693345.1. Classification (NCBI taxonomy): domain Eukaryota; kingdom Metazoa; phylum Arthropoda; class Collembola; order Entomobryomorpha; family Entomobryidae; genus Entomobrya; species Entomobrya multifasciata. The sequence goes on along the minus strand of JAQFXM010001039.1, from coordinate 12,416 downwards.
TCTGAAGATTTCTTCCCTTCATTCACATCACAGCAACAATCTTTTAACTTTTCAGCTTTTTTATACCATCATCCTTTCCGTCTTTATCCAAATTTGCTAAAGTGCAAGAGAAGTTAAAGGAGTAGTGTTTTTTTAGTTTTTCTTGTGTTTTTATCAAATAATATTAATAATAACATCTTCATTCAACATGATAGCGGTGGTACTAATGCTTGTATATAAAATCATGACATAGACAGGGAGGACAACTTTGTTATTATTGTACACTCTCTCTATCAGCTTATATCACTCTGTTTCATTCTTCAAGGAAAGTATAAGGCTTACATTTTACTCTAATAATAATGTTTAGCTCTTCTCTCTCTATCTTTCCTTTGTAGAGATGTGTAGTAGTTTAAGAAAAACTTGACAAACTCGAAAGAAAGTATTCTGGGAAGAGTGAAAGAGAGAGTGAAAAAAGTGAAGTATCACAATAACAAGAAGACAAGGTACATCTGCTATAAAAAGCGTATACATGCAATACTCTCTCTTACACTGCCTATTTGGTAAAAATGTACAACTCAGCCTGTTTTCTTCTATCCTTTCTTTTTTCCCTCTTTCTTTGCTTTTACAACCATTCTTTTTTCTCGCTTTTTTCACTACTATTCACGATGGTGGTGGTGGTTTGGTTTTGCTGTGTGGTATTTGGCATGGTATGGTTTTTATGCTTATTCTCTCTCTTCCATTCTCTCTGTTAACTTGGTTTATATTATCATTACGTCTTTTATATAATAATATATATAGTGTGCTATACCTATACTATTTTTTTATCCATGTCGAGGAAGGACCCATCAAAACGCATGACACATGTCAGTCACAGATACACACACATACTAACAACTATCAAGCAGAAAAAGCTTCTAACCTTCCTTCTTTTCTTCTTCTTCGTCGTCGTCTCCAACTCCATCGTCTCTCACTCACTCATTCTCTCCAGCTATCACAGCAGCAGCACTGTTCTCGCTATTCTATTATTATATTACTCACTCACTTATACCATTTACTATTACTGCTTCCTATACATTTTTTTTCTCAGCTTATTTTTATACTCTTTCTCTCTCGCTTTGCTTCATCATCAACATCACCATCGTCATCATCATCGTCGTCATTGTGCCAAAACTAAAGCGGAGCTGTGTGGTGGTTGTTTAGTGTGGAATAAAAGTGGTGCGGTATGCTATGATGATGATGGTAGTGGTGTTAGCTCTGGATTTCCTGGTGAATCTACTAAAACCATTTCACTCTATTGCTATTACTCCTTGCTTCTCTCTTTACTCCCACCACCATCACCATCCTTTTGTATTACCTTACAACCTCTATTTAGAAAAAGAGAATTGTGCTCTTGTACTGGATGATGATGATTCGTTTGCTTTGCTTTATTGCTGGAGAAATATAAAAAAAGAGGAAGGAAAAATCATAGCGTGTAGGTTACGTGCACCATTGTGAGAGATTATGCTTGTGTTTTTCTTTCGTATTTTTCATTGCATATCATATCAACTAAAGTTGAGTGGAACAAAAGGGTAATAATAGTAGTAAGACACGGTTTACTACACAAAAAACTGAGAAAAAAATAGCTGAGAGATAAAATTTACAACGTAAACATATATCCCAGTGCCTACCTGGGTTAATATGAAAAGTATTCATAACATTTCTGAAATATAAAGCGATTGTGTAAATAATCTGGTGACTGCGTTTTGGAGTTCATTACGTAAAAATAAACATGCGTAGGTATATATATATGAGTTTATGAACTTACGTAACTTTTATGAAAAGATTATGAAAGCAGTATGACGAGATGGGTTTGTATCTCATATGCACTAAAATTGCATAAAAAACAATTCTAAAAAAGCTATCGTTAAAAAAATTTCATCTTAACTTACATTTCATCCGCTTAGGACAATCTTGCTTTCTTCGTGGCATGATTAATCCAATCAGCTAAAAATGTTATTCTGTTTTTTTTGTAGGTATATGTCTTCTTTTCTATTGTCTTTTTTATTCTTCTTTATTGACTGATATCCTTTAGAGTGAGTATCAGGCCAACCGAATGAATGGCAAATATTTGGTTGGACTCCCTGAAGTAATGTGGCAGTAAAGTGGTTTTCTCCAAATGTTTTATAGGCCTTCTTCCATAAAATTCCGCCGCCAAAAGTAGCAAGTAGACTTGAATCTGGCTGCTTTACAAAGTTTCTCTGAAGAAGCAGAAGCTGCAGACAAAGTCATGGAAAAATGATGCAGGTTAGTAGTCTGGCTTGGCTGGCTGGTTTTTGCTTATGAATCCTGTTGCTGCTGTTACCTCTTTGGAGTGGTTGGTATAGTAGTCGTGCAGGTTGGTTTTTGAAGAGAAACGTGGTTTTGTCGAAAATACTTATTCGGTGTGAGCTACCAAGACTGCTTCATTTGCTTACTATAACCATAATACTTTTTTCTTACTAGTTTATATGATCATGTCTTTTTTCGTGCTGCTGCTCTTTTTAACTTTTTAACAATGTTACATGTTCAGTACATAAAAAACCGGGTGGCTCACTTGTTTTTTAAAATCTCTTTCAACATGATTATATTTATTGAAAGAGAAATGTACTATTATTACTATTACTGGTCATTTACAACCCCGAAAAGTGCATATAAGCTTGTCACTTGGAATCACTATTGACTTTATCAACAATTTAAATCTTTAACTCGTTTTTTCTTTACTTTTAAGCAAGCTTAAAGAGAAAATTGTCAGCAAGATGCACAAAATAAAGTTGCGTCACAGTCACAAACAACAGCTTTTGTTGTTGTGATTACTGTTCTACTGATGATGATTATGGTCAGTAATGGTCATTATCTCATCATTCCTCTCATAGACACAGTCATCAACGTTTTTTGTTGATGACGTCGTTGATTATTGTTACGATTATTTTTATTTTTTCAATTACAAAAACTGTTCCGGTTTACTTATTATTGTCGCTTTATGTTGATAGGTCCAGTTAACAACGTGCACCAGCAATAATAATCGCCATTTCTTATGATGGCACCACTTCGTCCAATATATGAATAGTAGCTACTGGACATCATGTTTGTTAAATATGTCTGTCTTGCTATATAAAATAGGCATTCAATTTACCTACATCCGCTTTTTGTTTTTTTACGTCGTAGTTAAGAATTAAAACGATTTATAAATATGGCATAGAGGAAACACCTTTTCTGTCATTCCATCAACGTCAAAAATACCAAATAACTTTTAATATCCTTTCCTTCTTATTTTTCTCTCTCTGCTTTTTGTCATGTAGTTGAAGAGTTGATTATGATTGCTGGAGAGTAAAATGTTGAGTTGTTCAGCTCACTCTGGCTCAACTCAACTCAGCGGTTGTTCAGTCAGTCAAGTCAGTGAAAGAAAAAGAGAGAATCGAACCAACAAGCAGGCAAAAACTATCGTCAAACACAACATTCAAAAAGCCATCAAACACAACGAAAATGTGTCCTTCACTGTCACGAACATTTGGATGGATTACTGCAATACGTTTTCATTCGGTTTATACGTGTGTGTTTGTCTGCATTCGAAAAAGTATAACAATCAATGGTAAAGTTTTTGCTGATGATGGTGATTGTGAGTGACGATGACAAAGTTTGATGAGGAAGAATGATATGATGATTATTACGATGGCAAGTCGATACAATGTATGGATTTTTTCCAAGAAAATCGTGTGTATATACTGTTTATATTCGCGATAAAATACTCGATGTTTCTATCGTAGATTTTATAAACTGTTATTACTACTCGTCCACTACAACTGCTGTGCTGATGCTTTTTATGTTTTACAACATCAAAAGTTTTGAAGAGTGGATTTTTACTCGCTTTGTCGCTGTCGATGACGAATCAAATATTGTAGATTGAGTAAAAGAGAACAACCATATTATTTCTTTGATTGACACGTCCCAAACTTGTCATGTACTTGAGAAGCAACGTGTATGACAGACAGCTCAGTATGACAATGTTTCAAATATACTGACTGTATAGTATATATGTTATGTGTGTAATTCACTTGAACAAGTCTTTACACAGACAGTTGAATTTGTTATTAATAAAAATTCAGTACTTTTATTTATGCAGCTCCACACACACAATTGTTGGAAAATTCCACACTTTGCTTCAAATTGTGCCTTAATCCTTTCTCAAGGGCTTGTTCCCTTACATTAATTTGTCCATGAAATGTTCACGTAACAGCTTCTTGTCTCAAATCACACTAGACTGTTTTGTAAACTATAACGCTTTAACGCCCACACGTGCGTGTAATTCTTGTAATATTTTATTTCCTCGTAAAATCTCAAAACAACACAAAAAATACTGTATTCCACAACAAAATAACAAACAAATACTGTTTTGATTTCTAAAATAATACAAATAAAATTGTAACGCTTGTTGCTTTATATATCGTGGCTGCGACAGAAGAATGAATGAAGCCAACAAAGGCCTTGTTTTTTATTCTCTGTTGATACTGGCTTTTGATATAAAAATGCTTGGAAAATTCGGCTCTTCTTCACAAGCTAAAGTGAAGACAGGGGGAATGTGCCAGTCTCGTTGTGGAGGGTAGCATGTGCAGCTCTCATAGCAAAGAGATGTTGTCTGTGTGAGACCTACCTGTCAACTGATCGTCAAGTCAATGATGTTACACACACTACACACACACCACCACCACCGCCACACTAGCACACCACCAAAACTACTAGACTCACTCGTCTCTCAAAGCTATGTACCATTATTACCACCACCACTACAAGCAAGCATGGAGGGCTAGCATCGCATAACAGCTCTCTTTGCTTTTCTGGTCTCTTTCTGTTGTGTTAGCTCCTCGGCAGCAGCAACTCTTTTTAGGAGATTTTCATGTGTATTTTGTATTCGTGTGAATTGTGAAGAGGAACGAAAGTGAGCCTCTCTTCTCTTCTTTCAATGCTATTTTTCCTGACAGACTGGTGAATGTTGGTTGCTTAAACTAACTGAGCAGAGAAGAGAGAGAGCACAGGAAAAAGTGACTTCTCTGAAGATATGCTGAGTAAGAGAGATGATATGGAGAAGAATATGCTCGGCAGCAGTAGCAGGGCTTTTTTATATGTGTAAAAAACCCGGCAGTACAATAAGAGCCGCAGTAGTGCTGGTGGTGTTAGTGTTGTTGTTCTTCCAGACATCTCTCGCCATCACATGTATCCTTCAAGTGTACAACAAATAGAGAGAGAAAACTGAAAGAGCAAGAGCCAGGGCCAGAGAGTAGCATCAATGCTAAAAACAAAGTAAAGTTGTGATGCTTTTTTTGTTGCTTCTCTGATTCTTGCGATGATTTTGATGCTGCTTGTTCCTGTTGTTGTTTCACCACTTTAGCTGGAGAAAAAGCTGAAGCTTATGCACAAGTTAACTCATTTTCTAAAGTAGAGCTATTTTTCCTGGTGAAGCTTTCTACTAATATCACCTTTATGTTTAGTGTATATCAACGTGATGATCGCGTCATCCTAGTCATCATAGCGTACCATCACTACCATTTTACCCGTCTATTTGTCGAATTTGCAGTTTGAAATGGCCTTGCTATGTACCTTACGACAAACCATTGCCTATTTTTTTGTAAGCTTAGCTGAGAGAGAAAGACAACCATGAATAGGTAGCAGGTTCTTTCTTTTTACATGAGTAGGTGAATGGTGAGATATTTAGGATTTGAGATTTTTTACGCAGATTTTAAATATAAAAAATCCCAGACATACCAACATAATTTCTTTGTGGATGTGTACAAATTTGCAGGTGAAAGCCCATCAGCCTGACGTTATATTGTTAGCTTTAAATTTGAGTTCATAGGGTACATATTTTCTTTAAATTGTTGGGGTCCAATCCGATATTCTTTTGCTTTCTCCCGAAAACTTACCCTTGCCCGTAACCCGCATGGCTGAAACTAACCTTTTAAGCAAATAGTTTATACCAGGTAAACTTGAACCTAACTTTAATAATTACCAACAAAGCGATTCTACATTGCGGATTATTATTTTTCATTGTTTTAATCTTTTGCGTAGGAGTAATTCATATAACTTATATAATACCCATTTGACAAACTTGCTTATTTATAATTAAATTTCCCCGTAAACATACTTTAATATCAAAAGATTTTAGCGTTTACTTTCTTTACTATGTTTTTTTCCAAGAATCAAATAATTTGCAGCCTAATACTCTTTCACATCCTTTTTATATCTTGGTAAGGACATCCCTTGAGCATCAAAAGTACAAATATGTATGTGTGTACATGATTCAGTTTGGAAGTTAGTTCTTTGTAGCGTGAATATAATGTTAGACATGTAACAAAGATAAAATAACAAATAAGCATAATATCTCGAGAAAAAGAAAGATGCCTGTCCGTATATTTTTGTCAGTTTTTCCCGATGATCTGATGATAACAATATGTCCTTGCACGAATATAGCGCAAACATATATTTTTATGACGCTTATAACACATCTACACATATAGTTTATATACAGGCATGCTTTTGAAGTGTCTATATAGCAATGCAATGTTATAGTTATATGTACGTAAGTTTGTGTTCTGTCGTGTCTTCTGTTCTGTTTGTCTGCATTAAACTAACTGTCCGCCTGTTATATACTTCTCCATTTTCTTCCATTTTTTGCTTACCACCACACTACTTTGTACTTAAGTTGCCTCCTCGGCGGATCTATCTGCCATCACTAAAGTGATGTGACGCTGACACGACGAACTCTTCTCCGAATTCTCCCGTTTTTACCGGTGAGAGATGCCTGCCTGCCAACCATCCAGATATAAAGAGCTCAGCTATGGCTAGTCACTCAACTATTACATATTTTTTACTTTTCTGGAGAAGCTGCTTCTCTCTCTCTCTCTCACAACAGCAAACAGTCACTATTTTTATGGATATAAGGATGGACGAAAGCACTACTTGTGCGGACTATAAATAGGGGGAAATAGCCCTGGCTTGGTGCTTTATTTTTTGTAGGTGCTTCTCTTATTCTTCTTTTCTTCCAACAAGAAAATCCAGTTTTCAAGTACTTTTTTCCGTTTTTCTAGAAAGTTTCACTCGAAAGACCCGTATACTTTTTGTACACACGTCTGTTTCGCGGATCATGATGATGATGTTGATCATTCTACTTTCTACTGCTGAGTTTTTTTTCTGATGTGAAGTGAGTGAAGCTGACCGTGCTTTTTTTTAGCATGTTGATGGACAGCTAGATGGAAGAATGGACGGGCGGATGGATGGGTGAACTTGACGCACTCTCTGGAATGAGGAGAAGTGCTCTGCTGATACAACAGACTATTCTACGTGCTGTGTTGTGTGGCTACTGTACTCTTTACTTTATATGGCATTTGGCAACACAGAAATTGAAGCAAGGTACAAAAAGATGAGACGCGACACGGAGAAAACTGTGTTGTGTGCGGCTGTGATGTGACTATAAATATCAGTGAAATGCGGTGTATGCCACTGCTAAGTTTCCATTGGGTGACCATTGCTTTCTTTCTCTCCACTTTGAACATAAACAGAACAACAGAAGGAAAGTACATGCATGTATATAGCTTGAAGAATATCGACATTTTTGATAATATTAACTTTGTTTTTATTTGTTGACTGAAACTTTAATGAAACTAACGAAAAAGTTTTCCAAACATTTTTGTTGTATATCAGCAATATTATACACGTTCCGTATTTTTATTGCTGTATTTCTATATTGTTGAGATTGGCATTTGATATGCTTTATTTTTTTGCTGCCAAAACTTGCATAGCTGCAATTTTTCAAGGTAATATTTTTGAAGCATTGACCACATACATTGTATGGTCATAATCACAATTACAAGATCAGCGTAAACTTTTAGTTTGCAAGGTTTAATAATATTCTCGTTTCATCTGTCATCTGTCACCCACAAATCACAGTATTATTGAGTGATATATGATAATGGATTTATTGTTATGAATGAATGCATATGACTTGTAAAGGTAAAAGGTATGCGTGCAAGTATGTGCTTGTGGCATCCCATCATGCATTATTCAAAACCGTAGCTATAAATTACCAGATTCATAAAGTGACCAACTGTCAACTTGCCATAATATATTTTGTCACTGAAAAGAAAAAAAGGTTCAAAATACCTGAGTTGAGCACAGTAGAACAAATAAACATACACAATATTACATACCGTAGTCCTACCCAGAGAGAGGTTCATTCTACCGTACTTATAAAAACCATTGACTAAGGCGAACCAGATACATAGTAGTAGCTAAACATTTTCTAACAAGAAAAAAGGGTGTGAAAAACACGACAGATTTTTAAAAAGAGAACATTACGTATGATGTACTTACAACGTTGACTTCACTGTAATGTGTAGGTATGCATATAAATACGACAGGAATCAAGGTGCCCATATTACTTTTGATTTGATGTGATGTGATACCTGAAAGATGAAGACGATGACGAAGTAGAAAAGAAAAGAAGTTGAAAAAAGATGATCATGCTGATGATATTTTGCCTTATCCAACGTGACAAGTGATAGTTCCTCTTCTCTCCTGCCACTTCTGCTTAATTCTTCTTCACACTTTACTCTTCATGTTCAAATGTTACATTTTGTTCAGCTAGCTCTCCAACAGCAGCCCCAGAAAAGCAACAGGAATATTCTTATTTTTTCACACACTCCATCCAAATACAAAAATATGTAAGAAAAAGTAGTGGTGGTGCGCTGTGCACTTCTGCTTGTTTGTTACAATAATACCAGGCTATTTATCAACAACAACGCCAGAGAACCACTACTTGCACCTTGCAACTTTTTCAGTGCGTGTAAATATGGATATATCACAAACTCACATGACAAGACATGCAAACTGAATATCATATCATGTTATTTGCCTGTTTATTTATTTCATACTACCAAACAAAACACTACTACTAAATAGCTTACTCAAGTCAAGTCAGTAGGAAAAGATCCAAAGGTGCATGTATAATAGCTCAGCATTCACGGATGGAAAGAGTCTGTAAAAAAGTCTCTCCTGTCTTTTTGATATGATTTTGACGTGATGATCATGTATGAAAAGGTGTTATTTTCTTTTTTTATTCGTCACCATTCAACGATGGTGTTGATGATGTCTTCAAAAACTTTACCTTTCTTTCTGATTCTACAATCATCAAACACACTACCGCGACATAAAGCGTACCTCTTCCTTCCATCATTCACCGAGACACTAACACTACAGGTACCAAACAAGGGAGCAAGTAGGCAAAGTAAAGTGTAAAAAATTGCATTAATGTTTCACCATCATCATTATCAAATCAAATCACCTTCATATGTATACTGTTCATGCTCATCTTCATCAAATCGTCATTATCATATTTTATGGTGCATATCAATCAAAAATACACAAAAAATCACAAACTAAACTTGTCAGCAAGCCAGTCAAGTCCGTCACTTGGCATAATAACAAAATAATAAGCTGCGAAATAAACTCCAAGAAATAAAAGAGATAAGTAAATATTTTAGCTCTTGGGCAAAATTATTAAATTATCCTGGCTATAGAGATGTAAAAATATATGTGTATTCAATGAATTTCTGGACCGATCCTTTGGAAGTCATTCCTTGCTACATATTTGGTAAAATGTTGGATAGTTTAATATTTTAAATCAAATATGGTTAATTTGCCCTCCAGCAAGCGGGTACCTTTCTCCTAAAGAAATCAAATGAAGTATTATGAATTCAGCATTCATTCAATGAAATGCAATGTAGCAACAAGACAACTTACTTTACCAAACAAAGAAGTAAAAACTCAGTTTAAATATAGATAAAATGTTTATACATATATTTAAAAGGACCAATATACATTTTATTAGAGTGAGATACCGGCAAAAAGCACCTGTTCCTTTTTCCTCTTTGACGTCTCCTACTTGTTCAGCTGGAAGAACAACTACATGAAAAGAACACGGCATCCTATAGTGCGTGCGTAACAAGCAAGGCAACGTTTGTATAATACGTAGAGATACATACATTCGATATGCCGACAACACCAACCCCATCCAGCAGACAAATATGTACATAGCCGCAAAACCTTGAATCTATCTTCCCTTTCTTTTCCTTTCGTCTCTTTTCCTTCCTCACTGGATCCTATTTTTTATTCTGTTTACACGCTTTAACAGAAATGTTGTTCACTTTTTATTCAAGCACCTTAGTCAAAATGGACAGAAGGAGATCTTAATTATACCTTAATCATACCAAAGAGACCGAGCTATAGCCTTTCGTTCTGTACTTGTCTATCCTTACCCCAATATATAAATTTGCATGGTGCACAAATATATATAATGCATGTATCTGATGTATGCATTTATCTTATAAAATTTCAAAGTGAAATATTAACTTTTATTCCTTCTATGTTAGTATACTGCATAATTAAATAGCACCGGCGGCACTCACTCCAATATCGGCAAGCCGGCAGCTAGCCACTTTTTCACTCATTTTGTTTCTTTCAATTTTCTTTATTCGTTTATGTGATTTAGACATATGTAGTTTGTGTGTTATATTGTGAGTCGATTAAAATGTAAACTTCCCAATAAAACTTAACAATAAATACATAGGTATGCATGTGTACATATATTTGTTATACTACTTATGATAATAATGATTCCAATTACGAAGATGCATGTGTATATATGCCCATGTGTATAATTTACTCCTTAAACCCGTCCGTGGGAATCTGTCGTGGTATTTTTTGTACACTAAATTTCATTTTTAGCTCACGTTGTTTGATGTTTCAAATAAATTATGTCTTTAAAAAGATGATGTGTGTTGTTCTGCTTGTTTGTAATATTATAGATGATGATGAGGATCCTCATGAATATGGTGCGATGCGGTACGTTCCTGTTGTTTTCTTAGATTATTTATGTATTTATAAGGTAAAGGGATGTAATGATGATGATGACGATTGTGGTGCTGATGTGCTCAATGAATTCACACAGAGAAAATTTAGAGAAGTACATATAAAGATTATGTACATATTGAAGCATAACACAAGTATTTCTATATTTATACCATTGCTCTAAAATAAGTATATGCACTGAGCTATTGTGTATCCAATAAAATATGAATCACTTTTCACTAGTTTTGTACACACAGAGCCGTCTTTCCTTTCTGCCTCCCTCTTCTTCGAGAAGAACGACAGAGCGCTGATTCCTTTTTTTCTCTCTCTTCTTCTCCTTCTTGACTAACTGATGTGTTGTGGGTGACAGCTTCAGGTAATTTTTCATTTATTGAGGTTTCCCACTTTGATTTATGCTGATTGTCTCATTTTTTCAACTGACTTTACTACAATGCTATAGTCTAGCTAACGAGAAAAAGGTAGAAGAATGTGTGCATGTAAACATTATAAATATGTACAAATAACACTATATATGTATACGTATCGTATTCATATAACTGACGGAGATGACGATGATGAGGAGGATATGAGGAAAGGGAAAAAGAATGGGAGATTCGTTCGTGATTGTCAAAAATTGGTAGGATCTTATCGGCAGTGTCAAACGGAAAATATATGTGTTTGGTATGTTTTTTTGCTACGAAATAAAAAAATTCTTGGATTAACAGCTATGATTGTTATGTGATTGTTTAGCAAACGATGTTAAAAAGAATACAAACAAGGGATTAGAATGATTACAGTGAATATTTAGGTTATCAATAGTACCGCACTCGCGGCATTCTCATAGAAAATCATAACGTTAAAGTTTATTTTTATAGATACTGCTTATTGATTCCTACAATAATTATTGAGATTTGTTTTGAGACTTATTTTGTTTATTATTAACACTTATTTAAATATATTTAACAATAAATCCGAATCATGCTCTTACACAAAAAATCGATTTGTTTTTGTATAATTTCTAAATTCGTTAATTATCCACTAATATTTCAATATGAAGACACTTGAAATTTTAAATCCTCAGCTTCCAATTTTTTTGTAATGCAAAATTAATGCATCTTGACGACAAAATATTTTAATTTTTTGACGATTTTATCTTATTGAAGAGGCAGATTGCTGAACGTCGAAAGCTTGTGACGCTTGTCTATTTCAACGACCAGAATAAATGAAAATTTGGTGTCCTGCAAAGTGCAAGATGCTAATAAATTTAACGATTCCAAAGAATCTTAACAGAAAGAAAAATATCTGCTAAAATGTAACTTAATTTTCTAAAAGGTTAAAATGTTAAGTTTAATCTACACTCCAAACTGCAATGCATACCTCCTCACTTCAGTCTCATACTAAACTATGCATATACTATATAGTAATCCCGATAAGCATCAACAAAGAATACTTAATCCATCAAACAAAAGCAATATATTACAATAAAGTACCAAAACCCGACATGATCCATGCCATTACCCCAT